>PVIJ01005759.1:0-99907 GCA_004024925.1 Scalopus aquaticus | reverse complement strand
GGGGGGGGGCCGGGAGGGAGGCCGAGGGAGGGAAGGAAAAGGGCACAAAATGGAATAGAAAAGAACACAAGGCACTATGGAGATGGATCACGGGCGAATTGGTGGTGGGCTACCCAAGGGGAATACAAAATGTAAAAGACATAAATAACAATAAAAATATATATTAAAAATAAATAAATAAATAAATAAGAAGTTTATATTTTATTATCATACCTTTGCTGGAAGTTTTACATTATTTTAAAATTTCTAACTACACTGTGTATGTATTTATAAATGCTGATTTGCACATGTAACTTAACGCATTATAAGTTACATAAGTAAATGAATTACATTACAAGTTACTCAGCAATTATAGCTGTAAAACTTAGTTAAGGGCCTCCTTGGTGGTGCAAGGGGTTAAGTCTCAGTACTATGAAGCTATTGTCAGCCACTGCAGTACAAGTTCGATCCCTGCCAGAGAGCTTCCCCCATGGCCCAGGAGACCTCTCCTGCCTCGCCCACTGCTCCCCTCAGCAGTGTATTTCAGTCAATCTGCCTGCTCTGCTCCCCAATCTGTCTCTGGTGAATCCTCACTCCCCCACACCTCTGGCCTATACCCCAGCTCTTGTATGCATAAGTAAATAAATCTTTAAATTAAAAAAAATAGCTAAGTGCAAATAGCTTTTATATTTAACTTTCAACTTAAAAATTAGGGTCTGCACTGGCAAGATGAAACTCTCTTGCCCATGTATGATTATACAAGTACCTCTCTTTTTCCTTCCCCTTTTCCTTATAAACCCATCCTTTTAAAATGTGTAAAAAAGGGCCTCCCTGGTGGCGCAGCGGTTAAGCGCTGCGCTGTGGAGCTGTCAGCAGCAGCAACACGAGTTCGACGCCTGCCAGGGAGAGTCCCACATGGCGCGGCAGACCTCTCCTGCCTCGCCTGCTGCTCCCCTCAGCAGTGTATTTCTGATCTGCCTGTTCTGCTACCTGCTCTGTCTCTGGTGAACCCTCTCACCGCCCCATGCCTCTGGCCTGTACCCCAGCTTGTATGTATAAATAAAAAATAAATCTTTAAAAAAAATAAAAATAAAATAAAATAAAATGTGTAAAAAAAAGTTAGGTTAAAAATTTAATTAGGTCGGGGAGCCCCCCTTGTGTTGCAACGGGTTAAGTCGCAGCACTATGAAGTTATCCAGAGCCACTGCAGCATGAGTTCGATCCCCAGCCAGGGAGCTTCCCACATGGCACAGCAGACCCCTCCTGCCTCGCCCACTGCTCCCCTCAGCAGTGTATAACAGTCAATCTGCCTGTTCTGTGCCCCACTCTGGTGAATTCTCTCACCCCCCCCACACCTCTGGCCTACACCCCAGCTTGTATGCATAAATAAAATAAATCTTTAAAAAATTCAATTAGGTTTAGTTATTCTTAACCTTCCACTGAATAAAAAGCAAGGTTTGTACCTTTTTTTTTTTTTTTTTTTTTTTTTTTGGTTAGACAGGGGTCTGGCTGCTGCCCAGGCTTCACTGCAGTGGCTCTAACTTACAGGGAAGAGCCCAGCTGATCGCCATGCAAGTTCTGACCTGTTCCCAACACCAACCAGTTCATCCCCCCTTAGCCAGCCTAGTGGTCCCCTGCCCCAGGAGGTCACCATATCAACGTCCACCTTAGTTCAGACATCTGAAAGGGCACTACAGTCCAAACCTCCTGGGTTCAAGTGATCCTCTTCCTTTAACGTCCGGAAAAGCTAGGATTGGTAGAGCACACCACCACGCTGGATGTACTCATTTTATGTATAAAGCACAGATACACATAAAAAGATAGAGTGGGGCCTCCCTGGTGGTGCAGCGGTTAAGCGCTTCGCTGTGGAGCTGTCGGCTGTGGTGACGCAAGTTCGACACCCAGCCAGGGAGATTCCCATATGGCGCAGCAGACCTCTCCTGCTTCGCCTGCTGCTCCCCTCAGCAGTGTGCTTCGGTCTGTCTATTCTGCTCCCCGCTCTGCCTCTGGTGAACCTTCTCGCCGCCCCATGCCCCTGGCCTGTACCCCAGCTTGTATGCATAAATAAATAAATCTTAAAAAAAAAAAAAGAGAATCTCGGTGTATTAAATTTCACAGGAGGGATGAATTAGGAAAAAAAGTCTAGAAAGATTTCTTAGGAGGGTACTAGTGAAGGAAAATGTTGAGAAATAGTGTAATCAGTGATTAAGGTTCTATACCAGTATCTTCTCTTTAATCTTCATTTTGTTTGTCCTAATGGCAGCATTTAGTCCTGACAACCGTTTTCTTCTTCAAATATTATTTTTAGGCCTCTCTGGTGGCGCAACGGGTTAAGTACAGCGCTGTGGAGCTGTCGGTGGCTGTGGAGGAGCGAGTTAGATGCCCAGCTGGGGAGATTCCCACATGGCGCAGCAGACCTCTCCTGCCTCACCCACTGCTCCCCTCAGCAGTGTATTTCAGTTGGTCTGCTTGTTCTGCTCTCCACTCTGTCTCTGGTGAATCCTCCCACCGCCCCACACCTCTGGCCTGCATCCTAGCTTGTATGTAAAAATAAATCTTAAAAAATACATATTTTTTTAATCTTTTTTTTAAAGATTTATTTATTTATGCACACAAGCTGGGGTACAGGCCAGAGGCATGGGGCGGCGAGAGGGTTTACCAGA
Organism: Scalopus aquaticus; assembly: GCA_004024925.1. Classification (NCBI taxonomy): domain Eukaryota; kingdom Metazoa; phylum Chordata; class Mammalia; order Eulipotyphla; family Talpidae; genus Scalopus; species Scalopus aquaticus. The sequence goes on along the minus strand of PVIJ01005759.1, from coordinate 97,265 downwards.
GACAGAGTAGGGAGCAGAACAGGCAGATCGATGGAAATACACTGCTGAGGGGAGCAGCGGGCAAGGCAGGAGAGGTCTGCTGCACCATGTGGGAATCTCCCTGGCTGGGTGTCGAACTCGCATCGCTGCTGCCGACAGCTCCAAAGCTCAGCGCTTAACTGCTGCGCCACCAGGGAAGCCCCCAAAAACACATATTATTTTTATTGCTTCTTGTTTCCGTCTTCAATTCTGGCTACTGATCCCTTGTTCTGGCACATTAAAGCTGGTATACCTCTTTTTAGTCCATCTCCTAAGATGCCTGTTTTTCTTAGGTGCCATTAGTGATTGCCATAGTTTTAGTTACCATATATGGAGATAAGTAGATGATCAAACCTCTATCTCCACCCCAGACCTCACTCTTCCAGACTTCTATATCCAATTGTTTTTTGGACACCTCTCATTGAAGTTTAGAGACACCTCAAAGTGTCCAAATTTAAACTCGTCTCAGTTCACATCATCAGTATTCACCCTGCTGCCCAAAGTTTAGAAGCCATGCTTAACTCTACCCCCTCTACTTCAGCCTCCAGATGAAATAAAAACCAATTTCTTTTGTTTCAAATTCCTAAATCTCTTATTACCACCTTAGTTACCATCAGCATCCCTTGCTGGGACTATTGCACTACTTAGGAACCAATAACTTAAAAGAGTCTCTGAGTTGAAATCTTACGGCAGTCTATACATCCTCTCCAGAAGTCTAGTATAAATAAATTTATCACTTCTGAGATTAAAACCCTCTAAGTGTCATTTCACTGTCAGTGGGATAAAGTCCAAATACCATTACCCCACACTTCCAACCTATCTAGCCTACCCATCTTTTGCTTCTGAAATACTCAATCACTCCCATTCTGCCACTGATGCCTTCTATCCAGAAGTCAGGTTTCACCTGGCTTAAAGGGCCTTCCCCGATTCCCCTAGGCTGGGGTAGCCCCTCTACTATATGCATCCACAGTGCACCCACAGATTGGACTGCCACATCCAAAATATTTTGTTATTTTATATTGGTCTCCATGGTATGGAGCAGAAAATCAATTGAGGGTACAAGAAGAAAAAAACCTAAGTTTTCTTGAAGGAAGACCAGGAATTATATCAAGCAGGTGAGGACACTAGTTCATTCACATACTGCATGACTATTAAGTGGATTCATGAGCCATCTAATCTTAATTCAATTAATATTCACAAAATGGAGAAATGGTTTACAGTCCTATCAAGAAAGTAAGCAGAAGATGATAATGCAAGCGTAATAGGAACAAGAAAACAGCAGTGCTGTGTCTCTGGAAACACCAAAATCTTACCTACCACATTACAAGAAAGTAAAACATTCAATATAATGACCAGCTAACCAGATCAAGTCAGCCCAAAATTTAAAATGAGCTAGAAGACCATTTAAAATATGGACTTACAATCTCTTGGGCACGTGGTTCCAAGCGCACACAGCGCTGTCATGCCCATGTAAGTAAGCATGCTGAAGGGATGCTTACCTTAACCCCTTTACAATGTTTTTAAAAATACCCAGATTTAGTAAAATGTTTAAGACCTCTTGTAAAACACACAGAATATTAGCTAGGCAAAACTTTTATATATAAGTTTGTGGGCTATCCTTGGGCTCAAATATCCTGTCTTTGATTGATGTTTTCAGATTTTTAAAAGTTAACCTTTAATGTTTACAAATCCATCCATTAATGTTAATCCATTAATAGCTCATGAAAATCTGGATTTACAAATTCAATGGAGATGGGGATTGTGGAAACAGGATGGAGAATTATGCAATAAGAAGATACTATGCCTACATTTCCCCACAGCAACAACTATCTGGCCACTGATGTCACGCCGACTGGTCTCCGAGTAGCTAATTTCATTCTTACCGCTAGAACTTGTACTCATAATATGTTTCTGTCTTCTTCTCAAAGACAATTGGTTAATCTTGATATTTAGAATAGGGCCTGATACATAGTAGGCATTTTATTTGTTCAGTAAGTGACTAATAGTAATTTGTTATTATTTATTGAATACTCACTGTGTGCTAAACATCATGCTAAAAAGTGTTATACATGCATTGGCTCATTTAATCCCAACAATCCTATGAGGTAGACACTTTCATTCGTATTTTAGAGATGAGGAAAATGAGCCTCAGTTTAAGTAACTGTTTGAAGAATTACTATTAAGGAATGAAATAAATCTCAGCACTATGAAGCTATCCAGAGCCACTGCAGCATGAGTTTGATCCCTGGCGGGGTAATTTTGTCTTTGAAATAAGACAAAATTTCCCTAGGAAAAGATGGGTGGGGGAAGGGTTGCTTTCGTCACTTTCTTTAAATTATATATAAATTATATATATATATAATTTTTATTTGTTTATTTAATTTATTTTTTAAAGGATTTATTTTTATTTATTTATGCATACAAGAATGGGGGTGTAGGCCAGATGTTTGGGGGTGGGTGAGAGGATTCACCAGAGACAGAGTGGGGAAGAGAACAGGCAGCTCTACTAAAATACCCTGCTGAAGGGAGCAGCAGGCAAGACAGTAGAGGTCTGTTGCACCATGTGGGTCAGCTCCCTGGGTAGGGATCTAACTCATGCTGCAGTGGCTGGCAATAGCTTGATAGCACTGAGACTTAACCCCTTGTGCCACCAGGGAGGCCCTCTTTTGTCACTTTCTCTTCCAGGAATGCTGAAGTACAAGGGAAGTAGTCTGAGTAGACTGTAGGATGTATCTTAATGTAATAAATTAGTAAAGTCAATAGGAAGGCCTTGACTGTCATGCCCTAGGGTTATAATTTTATCCTGTGAGCTGCAAGGAGTTAACTAAGGAGTAGATCCTAAGCTAAAATCAGATGGACACTACACTAGCTACAGCAGAACTGGTACTGCTAGGGGAGAGATTTGGAAGGCTTCTGAGTAACACTTTTACAATTTACAGTACTTTTTGATATTAAGAAACATGGACCTCCCTGGTGGCACTGTAACAGGGTGGTCCCCAGGAAAAAAGGGTGTGTCCCAGGTTCCCTGCCCCACCCAAGGTAGGGTGGAACTGAGCAGGATATATAAGAAGCTGGAGAAGAGAGACAGGACACACACAGAGGAGACAGAACACACAGACAGAAGACAGGAGACCGAAGAAGGATGGAAAACCTGAAGAGGCACAAGGCACAGAAAGACTTGTAAAGAAGCTGCACTGGCCTGGACTGATTGAAATAGATGTGGGTGAGAGACCCATGGGTAAATTAACGATGGCTATGTTGATTTTGGTTTTGATTTTGTTCTGTTCCTCCCAGAATTGTCTGGCTGTTCCTGACCCTTATGTGTGGGTCCCTGCCAAAAGCTGTTCTAGACTTGTGGCAGGCTTTCGAGACTTGCTTTGGATCAATCCCGTTTGGGTGTACTTTTACCCACGAGGAGCTGGATAACATTGGATACTTGACTTAGAAAATATATTCTTTGTCTTCTCTGTCTTTTCTAATTGTATTAAAGTCTGGTTTCCACTTAAGGTCCTATATGCTTTGTATTGATGCAGCAGACGGCAGAACCTATTTAGATAGAACAGGGCAAGTTTGGGGGTTCTGGGGTGCCCCTCTCTGCCCTGTAACAGCACAAGGGGTTAAGTCTCAGCACTAGGAAGCTATTGGCAGCCACTGCAGTAGGAGTTCGATCCCCAGCCAGGGAGCTTCCCAAATGGCACAGCAGACTGCTCCTGTCTTGCCCACTGCTCCCCTCAGCAGCATATTTCAGTAGATCTGCCTATTCTGCTCTCCACTCTGTCTCCAGTAAATCCTTGCAACTCTGGCCGACACTCCAGTCCTTGTATGCATAAATAAATCTTTAAAACAAACAAACAAAACCAAAAGCCAACTCCAGTGGCCTTCAGTAGTCCAGAGATTAAAACAGTTCCAAGTTGCCTAATTCAATGGCTCAAGACCATCCATGAAGAGCCAAGAAGATCCTTCCATCTTCTCTATCTTCACCCTTAGGACCGCCTGCTTTTATTTATAAATTCTGTCTCATGATCCCAACACTGCAAATGGTGATTTCAAAGCCAGAAAAGGACTCTCTCCTTTCCAAACATAGTCCTCAATAGCCCATATTTTGTTTTGTTTTGTTTTGTTTTTAAAGATTTATTTTTTATTTATACATACAAGCTGGGGTACAGGCCAGAGGTATGGGGCGGCGAGAGGGTTCACCAGAGACAGAGTGGGGAGCAGAACAGGCAGATCAGAAATACACTGCTGAGGGGAGCTGTGGGCGAGGCAGGAGAGGTCTGCCGCACCATGTGGGAATCTCCCCGGCCGGGCGTCGAACTCGCATCGCCGCCGACAGCTCCACAGTGCAGCACTTAACTGCTGCACCACCAGGGAGGCCCTCAATAGCCCATATTTTGGTTGGAACCATGCTATCTGAGTATGTGATTCCTCTACTTACTAGCTATGATTTTGTGAGTTACTGAACCTCGGGCCTCCCTGGTGGCGCAAGTGGTTAAGTCTCAGCACTATGAAAATATCTGCAGCCAATGAGGCATCAGTTCGATCCCTGGCCAGGGAGCTGACCCACATGGCGCAGTAGACCTCTCCTGTCTTGCCTCCTGCTCCCCTCAGCAGTGTATTTCAGTAGAGCTACCTGTTCTACTCCCCATTCTATCTCTGGTGAATCCTCTCACCACCCCCACGCCTCTGGCCTACACCCCAGCTCTTGCATGCATAAATAAGTAAATCTTAAAAAAATAAAGTTATTGAACCTCTCTGTAGTTTCCTCAAGCAGAACATGAGAATCTGAAACTAAATGAGTTGATACTGTGGTACTAAGCGAGTGCCTAACCCACAGAAAATTTTACATACACGTTGGCTCTCACACTTTAGTGATACCGGGCTTAAAATATAAGCTGATAAAAAATAACAAAACCAAACTTGACAAATTTCTTTTAAATAAGAAAGACTTTTCCAGATGTGTCCCAGGTTTCCTTTCACATTTAATTAGCCAGAACTGTATCACATGCCCACACCTAAATCAATCACTCCCCAGGGAGACAGAATTAAGAGTGGTTTAAAATTTTTATTAGGGCCTCCCAGGTGGCGCAGCAATTGAGCGCTGCGCTGTGGAGCTGTCAGCAGCGCGCGATGCGAGTTCGATACCCAGCCGGGGAGAATCCCACATGGGGAGGCAGATCTCTCCTGCCTCGCCCCCTCCTCCCCTCAGCAGTGTATTTCCTTCGATCTGCCTGTTCTGCTCCCTATTCTTTCTCTGCTGAACCCTCTCGCCGCCCCACATCTCTGGCCTGTACCCCAGCTTGTATATAAATAAATAAATCTTTAAAAAAATTAAAAAAAAAAAAAGAATGGTGATAAAACATTATCAGGACTTAGTTTTGAGAGGTGTGGTTCTGCTAAGGAGGGTCAAAATAAGCAACTTTCAGAACTGTAAGCATCTCCCCCAACCCCCTGAAACAGGGCTCTTTAAGGGCAGTGAAGTCACTCCAAAGACCCTGAGGTTTGGCAAGGAGAAATCATCTATCATATATTCAGAACTCAAGGTAAATACCCCTGAAAGGCAGTGAAATAGAGCAGGTTCCAGACTCGTGGAGGTGTGAACGCAGGCTGTGTTAGTGTCCGCAAGCATCCAACAGGCCTAGTTTTGAGGTAGTCACCTTAGAAGCAGTCATCTTGCCAATGTCTCAGCTTACTCATTTGTAAATGGGGATAACCCACAGTAACTTGGATTCAACGTTAAGATTAAACTAGTTTCACTCCCAAGTTATAAAGATAGGCAAAAACAAATTAACAAACAAAAACCTAACTCTAATAGGGCCTCCCAGGTGGCGCAGCAGTTAAGCGCTGCGCTGTGGAGCTGTCGGCTGCGCTGTGGAGCTGTCGTTGACACGAGTTCGACGCCCAGCCAGGGAGAATCCCACATGGTGCAGCAGACCTCTCCTGCCTCGCCCGCTGCTCCCCTCAGCAGTGTACTTCTGATCTGCCTGTTCTGCTCCCCACTCTGTCCCCGGTGAACCCTCTCGCCGCCCCACGCCTCTGGCCTGTACCCCAGCTTGTATGTATAAATAAAATAAAATCTTTAAAAAAAAAAAAAAACCTAACTCTAATAGCTGGACCCTCTGAACCAAGACAAGATGGGACAGGGCAGCGGGATCTGAAATGGAGCTGGAGAGAAAAGGTGAGAGTGCTCGACTTGACTCAAAGTACCCTTCAGGATCCCGGTGAGGTTTTGTTGCTCCACCAAAGCATGTCCATGTCGACGTCTACCAGAAAGGGACTAACTTTACTTGATCTTACATTTTTAAGAGGTTTATGAGCAGCAAAAAAGTATCTTATTTCTGGCTTTGGTGCTTATGCAACACACCAGCTGTGTTAGCTGTCTGAGGTAGTTTTCCAATGTGTAAAAATTGAGTAAATTGCTACTAAATTAATTTCACTAAGCTTAGTAAATCTAATATTAGCTCTTCCCCTCTGAGGCAACAATGTTCCTGAAACTGAAAGCCAACACAAAGCCTATAACATAAAATACCTAGAATTTTTCATTGATACATAAAGTTGTATTTACAAAGACAGGCCTATCAATCTGATCACTCAACGGAGGATATGAAAGTAAGGGTGCTTAAGGGAAAGGAACCAGCATTACTGAAGGTGTTCAGATATTTACAAAGCCCACATTAGGTCCAAACACGGAAATCTCAGTCTTCAAGCACCTTGCTAATACTGCCCCACTGCCCTCTTAGAGGGAAGGAAGGTTCGGAATGGAAGGAAAATAACATTTATTGTGACCTGTGCTAGATACTTTTTATATGCATTACTGCACTTGATATTTAAGTGACTTCTTTGGATGAGAGCTAAGAAGTGGAAGGCCTGATTCCAAAGGCATTGCCTTGTAGCTCAAGGGAACTTGTTTCCTCAAGATCAGGGACTTTACAAGACTCCCAGAATCTCACCTAGCTCCCCCCAAAACACACACACACACACACACACACACACACACACACACACACACACACTGTCTCTCTCTCTCTCTCTCTCATATTAGTAATTCACTTTGGAGTCTTTCAGTTTCACTTATACTAAGATTTTAAAGGAGGAGGCCCACTAGCAAAAATAGCAAAACAAAACACACAACACATTTATAACTTTGCCTAGGGTTACAAGCATTCTTCCCCCTTTTCCCAATCCAACCACTAGGGGGCCGGGCTATAAGGAACAGCAGCTATAAAAACTAGGGCTCTGGAGTCATCACCCTGGTTGAGCCACTGTGTGACCTTGGGTAAGTTAATTTACCCCTCTAAACCTCAGTTTCCTTATCTGTAAAATAGGGATGACACCAGAATCAATTTCATATAAATTGTGCATACTAAGTAAAACAGGACGTGTACAGCAAGCAGAATAATGCCTGCACATAGGAACAGCTGAGCAAATTTAACAGTTTGTATTGCTAGAGACCAAATACCACTGATGCTAAATCTAGAGACTGCGCTATCACATTCTCTCTGAGTGCAGGCCTACTGGCAGGAGTTCCTTCAAAAACAGCAACAGGTCGCTCCTTTTCTCCTAACGATAGCCGAGTCCAGAAACGTGAAGCCCCCAACCTACGTGTGGCCATGAGGTCTTGGCCTTGGTTTTCACCCACTACGAAGGATGCCACTCTGAGCCCAACGGAACCACCCCATTTCCGCGTCAGCTAAGGAAGTTCTCTGGGCCCTGGGCGGCGCAGGCTACCTTCGGCCTGGCTGCCCCTGGTTATGGGGCTGGAGCTGGCTCGCCTCGCGTTCCCTCATCAGAGGACTCAGCCTGCGACGTAGGTAGCATTTCCCTGAGTTCGGGGGAGCCACTGAATCCAGTCAAGACGCGTGTGGGTCAAACACACGCCGGGAGAGGGCTCCCTTGGCTCCGCCTGGGCCTGCTGCCGGGAGCCCGTCCCCCAGCCCGTCTTCAGCACGGGCTGGAACGTCGGCCTCTTTATAGCCCCCGGGATTGTGGGGGCTTTGGCCCGAGGCCTCCACGTGGGGGCTTCAAGCGTACCAAGGTGTTCCCGGAACCAGCCCCCGAAGACTGCTCCCCGTCCGGGCCCCTAGGCGGGCCCCAAACTGGCCTGGGGGGCACTCCCGGCCTGGCTTCTCCCCTCAAACCTATTTGGAGGGGGCTCAGGCATCCTCCGCAGATCCGAGACAAGCTCTCGCCAGACCCTAAACCCCAATAAACGCTTTAGTTCGAGTCCCGGATTGCCTGGTTTCCTTACTCACCCATCGCGGCTCCGCTCGCTCCTATTTGGCGGCGGCAGCGGCGGCAGCGGCGGCAGCGGCAGCAGCTTCAGCGGCAGCTTCAGCAGACAATATGGCGGACCTGCAGGACGGCAGCCCCAAACGGACAAACAACTTAACATTCAATCCGGGAAGAAACGCGCTCTCAGCCCCTCCGCTTAATTTCACGGAGGATCCCACTTAAAGAGGACGCAGTTTACTAAAGGCAGGGAATAGGGATGAAATTTGAAAGGAGTGGGTGGAGAGAGACTGGGGCAGGGGGATAGCTACTAAAGAAAGTTGTGTGCCTAGAAATTCTCAGTTTTTTCAATTTCTTATGGTGAGTTCTTCCCCGAGAAGCTTTTTCTTCAGAAATCGATTTCTACCTTTAGGGTAAGTCATACATAGACCCAGAGCTGAATATGAATAAGGCATCTTTGGGATAAGGGAAATGACTTGCTCAAGGGTATAGAGCTAAGATGAGGAGGAAATGAAGAGTAAGGAGGTAAGAGATGGGAGGTAAGTAGAAAATGAAACCCGAGATGTGCTTTATAAAAGTGGACAGAGTATTTCATTTATCCTCACAGCTCCCTGAGGGCAGGGGTAGATTCTGTGTTGTTCATCACTGTAGCTTCTGGACCCCTGGACTGTGTCTGGCGCAAAGTATGTGCTCCATAAATGATTGTTGAATGAATAAACAGATGAATGAACAGGCCTGTGAGGTACACAGAGCAAGGAATATGATCCCCCTTTTTGGAGATGAAAAAATTGAGGTCCTAATTATTCATGTGGCATTTGAATTGTGGAATTTATGGCTGGTTCACATTAGACCTCCCTCTTTGCATCATAACGTCCCAGTCCTCACCACAGAGGAAGCCTGTATCTTTGTCACTGGACTCAGGAGGGACCTGTCTTTTGGAAGCTGAACAAGTTGCCAACTCTAGTTGTGTGCCTGTCCTTTAAGGAAAACAACTCAAAAGGCCAACTCTGGAATCATGCTGTCAGGAAAGGGAGCACTAACTCTCTTCCTACTTGAGCTTCTACTCAAGGTCAGAACTCTTCATTCTGTCTATGTCACCTGCCTCCTCACAGATCTCTTGCCTCCAGGCTCTCTTGCTTGCACCCACTATCTCCTTAATAGCAGACACCTCATTGGACACCCCTCTGCTTAGCGATTTCCTACAGTCTGCCCTTAGGTAATGCCCAGATATTTCAATCTTCCTCACAAGTTGGCACTTACTGGTTTCTTGAGCTACTCCTTACCCAGCAAACCCATGCTCCATCCATATTTGGGTAGCCCCCTTCCTCTATGACATGAACTCATGTCAACACCCAATTCAACACTCAGCTCCTCAAAAAAGCCTCTTTCTAGATCTATCCTCTCTGCAGTCCAGGGCCCTGGACACGTTTTCCTTAGCACTTAGTACCCTAATTTACTCAAAAGGTGTGGCTCATTCTCCTGGTTATCTATTGAAGGGGCCCATCTTTCTCTTCTTTGTCTCAGTCCCAGTGCCTAGCACAATTCCTGCCTCAACAGCCACCAGAGTATTCCCTGCAGGGTCTGTCTCCCATACACCACCATAGATTTATCTGTATATGTCTCGCGGTCAATAGGGCTCAAAGAAAGAACTAAGGTACTAGGGCTGCTTGATGGGAGGCTGACTTTGTCTCCTTTCCCAGCCCCTGGAGCCATTCATCTTTGCCCCACAGGAGCCAGGTGACCCTCCGATCCCCTTTGTGTCTACTCTAGCATTTGGCTTTTTTCACATACCCTCCCTAGCTTAGGGCCATTTGTCCTCCCACATCCAAACCCAGCAAATCTTTTCAGCTCTGCCCCATCCAACCACACCTTCCTTATACCTTCATGCTGTGGAAACCACATTCTCTTTACACCAGGGTGTTCCAAATCTGTTAGTGCATATGCCCTATCTTCTACTTGAAATGCCTTTCCCCCTTTTTGTCCATCTAGGAAATAGCTGATATAACTCAGGCTGTGCCTCCTCCAGGAAGTCCAAAGAGCATCCACTCCCGTCCTTCTGTGTACCTGGTAACTGTTATACCATCACAGTATAGTATGGCTTGTTTGCTTCTGTCTTGGCACTCTGACCATCTCACCAGAGCACAAGGCACAGAGCAGGGCTCGGTGTCTGCATGCTGAGACAATCAGGACATCATATTCTGCTAGGATAGTAGTGTCAACTTTCAGAGGGTTATTCGTTTTTGCTCAGCTCTACCACTTTCTACCTGTGTTACCTTGGGCAAGTCACATAAGCTCTCTGAGCTTCCGGCTATCACCACTACCATGGTCCCTGGTGCCTCCTCATCTCCTCTCCATTAAAGATGGCAGAGTCTACAGGGGCCCTGAAAGCCACACATGGGACTTTCCAGTCCAGAATCCACACCACACCTCTGCTCTCTTGTCAGGTGAGAAGAAAAATAAATACAGGACACAGCTTATTGGGAGTATAAAAATAGGACTTTTTTTCCTCATAATCACATCAATTACAAAGAAAGAAACAGTATGTAACAAAAATACAAAGCTCTGGTGGATTTTTTTTTTGTCGGTTTTTGTTTTGTTTTGTTTTGCCCCTTACCTATCCCTCCCCAACAGCCCCTTCCCAGAGAGACCCCGGCTGAAGCCTGGATGCTGTCCCTGGGGTCACCCTGGGTACTCAGGAGAACCGGTGGTCCAGATCCCGCTGGGGGCTGGCTGAGTATGAGTACGCTTTGCCCAACACCAGGCGATCCCGCAGCAGCTTGAAGAAGGCGTAGTAGTTGCTGAAGAGGATGAGTGCCAGTGAGATGGTCTGGTGCCACTTCTCTGAGGACATTAAGGAGTACAGCTGGTAGACAATGACAGCGCCCTCTAGCAGCAGCAGAATGTTAAGGATCCGCAGGGGTTTGCTGAAAAAGAACTGTCCGGGAAAGAATAGGCAAGGACTACAAGGGTATGCCAAAAACCTGCCTCATAGTTGAGGCTTGGGGGGAGGGGACAATAAAAGGGACAAGCTCTTGGGATCCCCTGCAGACTTGGGGAAGACAGATTTTGTAGGGTTGGGGATGTACTTTGCAGCCTGTTTTTGTTTTTTTTAAGATTTATTTATTTATGCATATAAGAGCTGGTGTGTAGGCCAGAGGGCGGGGTGGGGTGTGTATGTGAGAGGATTCACCAGAAACAGAGTGAAGAGCAGAACAGGCAGACTGACTGAAATAAACTGCTGAGGGGAGCAGCAGGTGAGTCAGGAAAGGTCTGCTGCGCTATGTGGGTTAGCTGCTACCTGGGTTAGCTCCCTGGCCAGGGGTCGAACTCATGCTGCAGATACCTTCATAGTGCAAAGACTTAACCCTTTGCGCCACCAGGGAGGCCCTGTTTATTCTTAACACTACTGTTTCCCACGTAAGTCATTTAAGATCTTGTTCAACCTCTACCTCCCCCAAGTAGGTCTTGCTTGCAGTCTCAAACTTTTTCTGGTCTAAAATCAACACCCTTTGTATCTCCTTCTAGTATTACCATGCCTCAACAAATTAGAATCTTTTGACACTGGCCTGGAAAGTTATTATAAACCCTCCAGTCTGAGTCGCCTACAACTTCATTAGGTGGCATCCCCAGGTAGGCCAGAAGCTTCCAGGGGATATGGCAACTATTCATCCTTACCTGATGTTAACAGGGCAAGGCAGAGTGTAGGGAATCAAGAAAAAATTTCTGGAAAGTTCAAAAGAGTGATCAATATTTAGGTGCCTAAAATTCCTGGCTGCTAACAAGATGAGAGAAATGAGAAATGGGAGGCTAAGAGAACAGGATGCTAGACTCAGCTCTGTGCCCAACAGGCTGCAGGACCTTGGGCGACTCTTTCCCTTCTAGGCCTAAGGTTTCTCTACTGTGAAGTGAAGCCATCTGCTCAGATCAATTTCTCGAACTGTGTTCCTTAGAATCCCAGGTTCTGAAGAGGTCTCTTAGGGCAGATGGCAGGGGTGAGTGAGAAGTGAAGGGAGTCCCAAACCTTTCAACCATAGCAGTGCCCCGAGGTCCTATATGCCAGATTTTGACTATTTGAAAAAAAGGATTTTGATAGTAAAATAAACTGCAGGACCTCCCTGGGGGCACAACAGGTTAAGTCACAGCACTATGAACCTATCTGCAGCCACTGTAGCATGAGTTCGATCCCGGGCCAGGGAGATTTCCACAAGGCACAGCAGACCTCTCCTGCCTCGCCCACTGCTCCCCTCAGCAGTGTATTCAGTCAATCTGCCTGTTCTGCTCCCCACTCTGTCTCTGGGGAACCCTCTCACCACCTCATACCTCTGGCCTACACCCAGTTCTTATATGAATAAATAAATCTTTTTTAAAAATTAAAAAAAAAACAACTGGAGTCCACTAGCCTAGGTGATTTTGAGCAGCCCTTTCCATAGTACTAAGTCCCTGAGTCATTACCATCAATTCCCTGGTTTCCCAGAGTAAGGCAACCTTGAACAAGTTAAAATCTTTAAGTCAGTTTCAGCATGTGGAAAACACGGATAGCCCTGGCACTTCTCTCACTGGCTCCAGTGAAGATCGCACGGGAGGTGCATGGGAAGTGCTTACCACAGTGCCTGGCACACAGTAGGAATGAGGATGGTTATTATTTTCCCCACCAAGAATTCCTCCTTTTTTTGGTATCATCTTTCCTGTCTCCACCCAGTGTTTTGAAAGACCTGTTACCAGTGAGCTGCAGCTATGACGTGATGACTGAATCAGCGTCCTTGCGCTGCATGTGGGCCGTCTTCCTTTGGATTTGGGAAATACTAAAAATAACTTTCTCTGACTATGACATCACCGCTGCCCCAAGAGTGTCCTGCCCTGCCTTCTAGATCAGGCCCCATCCCTCCTTCCCAGGGGAGGAGACTCACGTGGAACCGGAAGTGGGAGACGTCTGAGGGGATGGCCACGTTGTAGTGACCCACTGCTTTGTAGACGTTCTTGCTGTGCTTCACCAGCACGCCCTGCGGCCACATGCATTCTTCAGTCCACCTGGAGGTACAGCCCAACAGCACCCTTTACCCCGAGTTCACACACAAAAGGGGGTACCAGATTGGGCATGGGGTAACCACCAGGCCTCTACCTCTATGTCTGTCTCTTAGACACAGTGACTTTCCTTTTATGGATCTCAAATGCCTCCTCCGTAAAACGGGTTAAGACTCATGAGAAAATCACTACGTGGAGTTAAAAGATCTAGGGTTGATGTTGTTTGAGGAGTGTTATGCACCTTTTTCCTCTTTAGGTGCATTTTATTCCTCTATCCTCCCAACTGCCCACCACCTGGGTCTGGCCTGGCCAAAGGACTTATGTGTCTTCCAGGACTCCCATTTAGGATGAGTTCCAGTTCCTCCAGCACCCGTCACTGGTTCATGTCTCTACTTAAGTTGCTCCTGCAAGTGGAATGCCACTCCTAATGCCTCTTTCTTCTGACAAGCTCTCTGCCACCTTTCAAACCTCAGCATCTTCCAAGAGGTCTTCCTCAAACTCTCCACAGATTTCAGCATCCTTTAACTGCTCCTGAATTTTCTGCCACTGGTCCACTTTCCCTAGTGTTTTGTCACTTATTTACATCCCTGTTTACATCCCTGAATAGGCTGCAGCCCTTGAGGGAAGGAACAGTGTCTGTCTGATTCATTTCTGTGTCCTCAAGCCATGCCACGAGGCCTAGCACAGAGGGGCCCCAGTGACGAGTGAATGCGGTTGTGGGATGGTGGGACCTTCCAGTGCTCTGCAAGATCTGCCAGGAACTCCAAAGGATCCTGGGTCAGAGGATTAAGAGCCAGTATCTGCAGGAAGCTCCATCTCATGCTGCCCTGTTGACTCATTCATTGAAAAAAAGTCATGGCGTTTACACACCACACAGATGAACCTCACAGACAAAATGCTGAATGCGAGAAGCTAAGACACAGTGTATTTACTATATTATTTCATCTATATGAAGTTCTAGAATCGGTAAAATAAATTATAGTGAAAGGAAGTGGGACTTTGGTTGTCTTGGGGGGAAAGAGGGTAGAGGAATTACTGGAAAGGGCCCTGAAAAAATTTTCTGAGGAGCTGGAAATGTTCTCAAAGAATTGTACACTTTGAGATTTTTGCATCTCATTGTGTGAATTTTATCTTACAAAAAAGAGATAAAAAATTTGCCATGGACCCAACATCAGCCAGGTACTCTGCCAGGGGTGAGAAGACATTTGAGTGCTTGACAGGCTAGGACCCTGACCTGCAGGGGCGGCAGTCCGGGAGTGACAGCAGTAACTAAGCAAAGAGCAGAAAGCACCGTATGTGGTGTTACGGGTTTGGGGGGCACACAGGGGAGGGACACTGAATCCATCCTGTGTGGTCAGGAAGGTGTTCCTGGATGAAGCAAAGTGCTAAAGGATCAACAGGAGTTCATCGGGAAGAGAAAGGGCATTCCAGGCAAAACACATACCATAGCCAAATGCCTAGATATGAAAGTACAGTCTGACGACCTAAAGAGGTCTGGTCTGGCCCAAGCAGGGTATGAGTGAAGGTGTGGCAAGAGATGAAGCAGAAAAGGCTGAGGGGGTCCCCACTCATCATTTGGGACACGCTGTGAAGGAGCCTGGAGCTTATCTGCAGACCCTAGTGAGCCAAGGACAGGCTCATACACTTATTCAACTATGCTCTGTTCTACTCCCTCTTCTCAGAGCCTGAGGCTAAGCTACGTCCCATTTTTGACTAATTGGCAATGCCCAGCCCCTTTCCTGGACCACATGGACAGAGTCTGAGAAGGACCCTGACTGGCACAGAGGGCCAACACCTGGAGGCTTGGCATCTGTAGCCTCCCTCTGCATCTTGCTCCTTGGTGGGCCTATCTCTACTAACCTGTCCTGGGGCCTTCTCTCTGCCAGGCCTTGTGCTGGGCCCAAGACTCAGATGTGATTCAGAGATGGTCCCAGTCTTGAGGAGCTTCCAATCTAATAGGGTAATACAGGTGTGAAAATTAGTATAATCTGGGTGGAAATTGCTGTGACAAAGGACTGTAGAAATGCTAGGCACCCAGGAAGGACCAGCCAGGTGAGGGGAGGACAGCCTCAGGGCTAGCCTGAGCAGGGTGCTATCTGCTCTGGGCGCAGTGCCATCCTGCGGCTGAGCCTCTTTTGCGCCACTCGTCCTGTGTACATTGCTATTTCCTCCCACCAGACTGTGAACTCCTCAAGGGTCTTGTCTCCATCATTTCCTCCGATGGCTCCCCTTCCCTGGCCAGGGCTCACCGTAAGTTAACATCGCATCAGATCCTATCACCCACTGAGGTTTTTAAGGCTTACCCTGGAATGGGTCCCTCCACTGTTCCAAACTCTCCTCTGCCTACAGGTCAAAGTCCAAACTCCTTTGCCCAAAACATAGGACCAGGCCTGGTATGGATTAGGCAGACGTAAATGTCTGCTCAAAGAGGTGACCTAATGATTGAACAGGTGAGTGAGCGGGTGAGAGAAGTGAAGCAATGACTCGTCAAATTCGGTCAATAAGTGAATAAACAGTATTCACCGAAGGAGAAAGTCAATGAGCTGATGAATTTGCCACCTGCCCCCAGTATACTGCAAATTACCCACAGACTGGGGACATGGCCCTCTTGGGCACTGCCATGCCCCACTCTGGCCACAACACCTGGCCCACGAGACAGGCTCAGTCATTACTTGATGGCTGAATGAATGAGCTGCTGAGTGACTCCGGACACTGACCAGGAGGGCTGGGACTGGGCAGAGGAGGGTGGGGCAACTCACGGGTGTTGCAGCACGTTGGAGCACAGCGCTGGGTCCACCTTCTGCCAGCAGCCCAGGTGGGCAGCGGCCTTGTGCAGCAGGTCACAGTAGCTGGCAGGCAGCAGGTGCTGCATGAGGATCACTGAGGTGCTGATGGACACCAGCAGGAAGAGCTCGCAGGACCAGCGCTTGTCATAGTAATGTGTGTTCTAGGGGCAGCGGGAGGTGGGTGAGGCCTGGGACGCTCATAAGGTCTCCCTCTCACCCCTCCCTAATTCTCTCTGCCTTGGACATCAGGACAGCCCTGGGGAGACCTCAGGGTGGTCTGAAACCAAGGATCAACCATCAACAAAGACCTCATAACTCCTTAATCATGGACAAAGACCCTCAGCCCACTACTTGGCTTTTACAAAGAAAAACTGCTCCCACTGTTCACCATTCCGAGACAGAGGAGAGGTTCTGGGGTCTAACAGACATGGGTTGAAATCGTGGCCCTGAGGCTGAATTAACTATGTGGCCTTGGGCAAGTCATTTCACTTCCTCTGTGTTCTGGGTTATAAACCACCTGCAAGGTGCTAGGAGGAGTAAAATACTCATGAAAACTATAGCATGTTGTATGTTCCACAGACATAAGTCCTCTCAACCTCAAATCATTCAGAGCTATCCATTCTTAGAGGGATTACAAGTCAACTGTTATAAGTCAACTGTCAGCCAGGGTAGCTTCCCAGGAGGTTATACAAGCTGGAGAGAGCACAGACTTTTGGAGTCCCTCAGATCTGATGAATCCTGGCTTTCCTATTTAACGATAAAGCAGGACACCGTGACAGGCCTGTGCCGAAAAAGCCACACTGAATACAAGTCACTGCTCTTTGTTATCAAGTGCTGTGAACTATGCCCTGTCTCCTTAACTGGCTGGTGACCTTGGGCAGGTCACTTCCTTTCAATCAGCCTTATTCTACCTACTCTAAAATGGAGACAGTGGTCATTTAAGTTCTTAAGAGAACAGATGGGAATCTCATCACAGTGGAGTTACTTATGCAAGCAGGAAGGCTGGGGGGTGGGGGCAGGCAGGAGAACAAGGCCCCAGGTAGGCCATTTCCCTTCCTGGGTTGGGCTACGCACCTTGACGAACCAAACGGGCACAAAGGCCACGTAATAGGCACTCAGCATGGAGCTGACCAGCACCTCCTTCATGCGCCAGTTGAAGTCCATCTTGAGGAACTCTACCTCACTGCGGATGAGGCTGGGTGACAGGCAGCAGGCATGGGTGGGCATGGCCTCTGGGCCATACAGCTGCCGTGTATGCTGCTTCCAGGTCTCTCGCAATGTCAGCAGGTAGTCCCGGCTCCGTGCCAGGCCACTGACCGCCTCCCGGGGCCCCATGGAGGCCATGTGGCTGAAGAGGTTTGTCTTGCGGAGGTCACAGTTCAGCTGCAGAAATGGAATGTACATCCCGAACCTGCTGGGGAAGACAGTGGTGAAGGCAGGCCTGCCCGTGGGCCTGGATCCCAACCCTCAACCACTGAAGGAATCTTCTTTCCTGCCTTGGGTTTAGCTCTCCTGGCTGCTCAGAAGGGAGAATTTACCCAGCCTTCTACCCAGTGATGAGTCATTCGACACACATATTGGCATTATCGCATCATGAGCATTGGGCCAAGCTCTGGGGACACAGCAGGAAGCAGTGCTGACTAACATTGTAACAGCTCACACTGACTGACACAGCCTTCTGGACACTCTACCAAGTGCTTTACCTGTGTTCTCTTCTTTCAGGCTCCTAAAATCATTATGATTAGGGTTATTTTGTACCCTTTTCAGCTGAGAAACTGTGGCTCAGAGAGGTAAAGGCTACACAATAGAGGAAGATAATAGAGCTGAGATTCAAATTCACAACTGTCTGATACCAAAGATCAAGACAGATACTCAACAAGTACTATGAGCAATTAATGAAAAATGTACCCAGTGACCCAAAAGAGAGGTATAAATTATTATGGAAGCCTATGCTAGAGGCTCTTTAGTCCACAGAGAGCAGTTTGGGAACAAGTATTTATTTTGTGCTGTGTACCAGGCCCTTGAACAGTACCAACCCCTCAGGGCCATGCTAATTCGTCAAAGGTGTGTTGAGTGTGTGTCTGGTGCTGTCTGAGGAGCAAACTTGACACCCACAGCCCAGAAGCGTAGGTCACTGCAGAAAGCGGCAGGTGCTGAGCATAGCGCCTGGATGGTCACAGCAGATGCCCTTTATAGAATTCCTTTCTTACTTAGTTTGGGGCCTTGCCATATCTCCAGATCCTGAGTTACACAGCCCCAGGAGGATCTTTGGGCTGCCCCCCAGGCATTAGGGCCTTGAGAATGCTAAATTTTCTTATCAACAGCAATTTTCTCTTTTCCTATTTTCTGAGGTTCCAAGAAAGGATATATGAGTCCTTGGGCAAGTAACAGCTTCTTTGGATTTTTACTTTCCCATCTGCAAAATGGGGATACTCCTTACATAAACCATATCCAGAGTGCATCTTCCATGAAGATGTAAGATGGGGATACTACGATTCTCCCAGGGTAAGGTTAAGTAAGATAAATTAGAGAACTCTGGCTGAGAGCATAATCTTTGGGGTCAAATAGGCCAGGATGAAAATCTCTATTACTTACTTGTGCTATGATGTAGGGCCAATTATATAACCTCTTTGAGCCTCAGTTTCCTTAATTTGTCTTATGCTATGTAGCTTGCATTGATTCTCTACATTCAGACAGGCATGATGTAAGTGTTTTCACAGTCTTTTCTAATCCTTGCAACAAGGATGGTACCTGATCCAGAGTGGAAGATCAATACATCCTGCTTAGAAAAGAAAGAGGCCAGTAATTTTTTTGGGACAGGAAAGAAGACTGAAACGGGATTTCCAAACATACCTCAGGATACCATGTGGGAATGCAGGGATGGGGCACCTATATGAACATACAATTCAGACTCAGAGTTAAGAGTCCATACTTAAGAATCTCTCTGGTTTTGCCTCTGGGAAGGACTGCAGCTAGGCCTTGTTATCCACTCAATTATTTGCTGACTGCAACTGACACTACTCTGACGGGTCAGAAGTTAGAAATAATAATAAAAAAAGGAAGTTAGAAACAGCTTCACATGCAAGATGGCAGATTTCCTCTCATCCTTCCCACCTAAGATGTGACAGTAAAAAGCAGAAAAAAAATCTGTATCAGCAAAAAAAAATGAGGATGGGAGTTATTAGTACACAAGCAATTTTGACAAATCTAGAAAGTACATGACAGATGACAGATGAGGAAGGAAATCATCCTCTAACTCACTGCTATCCATGA
Organism: Scalopus aquaticus; assembly: GCA_004024925.1. NCBI lineage: Eukaryota > Metazoa > Chordata > Mammalia > Eulipotyphla > Talpidae > Scalopus > Scalopus aquaticus. Next base: position 77,940 of record PVIJ01005759.1, on the reverse strand, counting down.
GAGTCACATATGTAATTTTCAATTTTCTAGTAGCCACATTAAAAGAGATAAATTTTCATTTTAATACTTAATTTCATTTATCCCAACATGTGCAAAATATTATCATTTCAACATGTAATCACTGCTTATTAATGAGACACTTTACTTTTTTTGGTACGGTCTTCAGAATCCAATATATTTTTACATTGACAGCAAATCTCAATTCAAACTAACCTATTTCAAATGTTCAATGACAACAGGCAGCTAGACGCTACTAAATTGGAGGGTGTAAGTCTAGAAGATGCCATAAGGTTGTGCTGGGGGTAGGAGCTTATTTGCCCTGACTGACCCTTGGGAGACTCCTACTTGAAGTGGCCATATTGGTTAGAAAGTTGAAGTTCAGGCTTCCCTTTTGGCTCAGAGGGTTAAGTCGCAGCACTATGAAGCTGTCCACAGCCATTACATCACGAGTTCGATCCCCAGCCAGGGAAATTCCCACATGGCACAGTAGACCTTGCCTGTTTCACCCGCTGCTCCCCTCAGCAGTGTATTTCAGTGTATTCGCCTGTTCTGCTCCCCACTCTGTCTCTGGTGAATCCTCTCACCCCCCCACACCTCTGGCCTACACCCCAGCTTGTATGCATAAATAAATAAGTCTCTAGGAAAAAATAAAAGAAAGTAGAAGTTGAAAGCAGGGCTGAACAAACAGCATTAAACAAAGATTTTTTATTTACTTCTAAGAGTTGGTTCCTTTGGTCTCCTACACACCTCACATAACCCTCCCTGAAAGCTTCTTCTCCAAAGAAACTGTCTAAGCTACAGAGAACTGAGGTCTCTAAAGGGGGATCCTAGTGTTAACACACCTTTCTGGCCTATGGGGCCCCACTGTCTGACAACTAGCACCTTACTCATTCTAAAGCAAAGTCTGCTATCAGTGTGCCCTGGTCACATACTTAGAACTCCTAGTCAAACTTCCCACTCATGTCTACAGTGACAGCGGGAGAGAAAAATGCATTCTTAAAGATAAATAGGCAACCAAAGAAACCAAGTTTATTTAGAAAACTGGGAGTATGAGACAGAAAAAGTTACCTAAGTGGAAAGACAAAATTTAGGGAACATAAAACATTTTTTAAATAAGCACAGAATACCAGGAGAAAAGAACAATCAGAAGAACAAGAAAGAGACCTTGGGAATGAAAAACATGATTGTTGAAAAAAAATCTCAGTAAAAAAGCTGGAAAATAAAATTGAGAAAATTTCCTTAAGGGTAAAATAAAAAGAGAGCGAGCACAAAGTCAAAGAGACAGGGATAAAGAAAGAAGAGAGGAAGAACAGGAGAGAGATGAAAAATCTGCGGGAAAATGTTAGAGAAAAATAGAAGAGATCCATCTATGAGAACTACCATCTGATGAACAGAAGTACCAGAAAGAAGAGAAAAAAATGGAAGGGAAGATATCATAAAAAAAAAAAAAAAAAAAAAAAAAAAAAAAAAAAAAAAAAAAAAAAAAAAAAAAAAAAAAAAAAAAAAAAAAAAATAGAAGAAATTTCCCTGAGCTGAAGAAATACCCAAATCTTTTAATAAGTCCTGATAAGATGAACAAAAATTCTACATCAGACACATCATTGTGAAATTATAAATAATCAAAAGACAATAAAATATTCCAAAACTTTCATAAAGAGAAAAAAACAAAGTAACTGGAATCAAATTGACATCAGACTTCTCATTAGAAACGCCGGATGTTATAGACCATGAAGCAGTATGTTCAAAATTATAAGAATATGAATTTGAACTTAGAAATCTACATTCAAGCGAACCATCAATCAAGTAAGAGAAGAGAATAAAGACATTTTTAGACATGCAAAGATTCTGAATGTATATTCCTCCCATGTACCCGTTGTTAAAGAAATTACCTGATAATGCACTCCAGCAAAATAAGGGAGAAAACCAAGAAAGAGGAAGACATGGGATCCAGGAAACAGTGGATCCAACCCAGGAGGGCAGCGAAGGGAAGTCCCAGGCTGAGAGCTGTACAGCAGGCCTAAAGAGCAACTGCTCCAGACTAGAGTAGGAGGATGGAGGGCTCCAGGAAGGATGTCTTTGGGGGGAAAATGGACTCCAGGCCAGGTAGCATGATTGAGAGGCTGGATAAACTTGAGGATATGTTGAAGGCTCATCATTCTTTTGTCAACAAGAAAAAAGAAAGGCAATTAGAAATGCTAAGAAAAATAAAAAGCTGTATCAGAAAGTTACAATCTAAATATGAAGCAAATTAAAAAGTGACATGATTTTAAGCCAACGATGGAACATAAGAAAAGAGAAAACATTTGATGTTTACACTAGAAACTCTTTTTTTAAGAAGTCCAAGATTAAAACTCAGTAACTACAGAGAAGGAATGTCATCAATGTACACTACAGGGAATGATGTTTTCACGCTCGTAACAATATCGAGGCTACTTACTGGTTTTTAATATCGAGAATTTACCTTACTCAAAGAAAGGAAGATTTAAATGTGGTTAAATAGGAGAATGTGAATGTCAAACTTGACAATATAAAAGTGTAGCTGCCAGGAATAAGAGGAGGAAGAGGGAAGAAAAAGGGATGGGTAGGGCTCCTAATATTCTCATCTTAAAAGGAATTAAGATGCTGACTATGTTGATGGAATAAAAATACAGCATAATCAGGGCCTCCCTGGTGGCGCAGTGGTTAAGCGCTGCACTGTGGAGCTGTCGGCAGCGGCCAAGCGAGTTCGAAGCCTGGCCAGGGCGATTCCCACATTGCGCAGCAGACCTCTCCTGCCTTGCCCACTGCTCCCCTCAGCAGTGTATTTCCGTCCATCTGTCTGTTCTACTCCCCACTCTATCTCTAGTGAACCCTCTCACTGCCCCACACCTCTGGCCCGTACCCCAGCTTGTATGCATAAATAAAAAAAAATACAGCATAATCATATCACAGAAATAAAGATAATCAACTGAAAATACTAACAGTTACCAAATATTGGGAACAGTATGAATGGAAGGGGCAGCTAAATCTTCACCATCACTGCAAAGAATCAATGTGCACAGAAGGCACCCATGGCACATGCACATGTGTGATGTGCTTGGATACGCACAGGATTATTTACTGCCAAATTATACAGGAGACCAAAAATATTGGTGGTTACCCCTTGGAAGAAAAACTGGGTAGCTAGGAATAAAGGGAGGGCTTTTGCATTCTATATTCTTTTGCATCTTTTGAATTTTAACTACGTAAAAGAAATAAACAAAGGTACAAGGTTATTAGAATGATGGCAGTAACTTGAAAAACAAAACAGTAAGACTGCTTTTAAGAACTGGAACTAAAAAACCTGGAAGGTAGGTTACAGGCTGTTTTTTATCATTAGCATGTTGGCACTACTAGACTTAATTTTTATGATGTACTTACACTATGCTAATCAAAGTTTTAAACTAACTGACAAAAAAGCAAAGCAAACTATGAACATTTAGGTAACGTCTGTACCTAGGGAGAATGGACTTTACTAGAGTGTAACCAAAAATTAAGGCTACTGTTGACAATTTTAACCAGTAAACCCTTTGAGGGCCATTCATTGCATTTTCCATCTATCAAAATGCAAATGGACACACCTTTTGGCTCAGTAATTCTATGAATCTGTTGTATAGGAATATTGGACAAGTGGGCAAAGACATGTACAAAAAATGTTCCGTCCTCATTGTTTTGAATAGAGAAAAGCTAGAAACAACCCAAAAGTCCACCAGTAGAAGACAAATAAGACACTGTTTAACACTTTGTGTGCCGGTGCCCTTTAAATTTACCAGCCCTTAGGGCCAGTCATTTTCTGTGCCACTGCATGAATGGTATAAGCATTCAATAAAACACACACAACTCCTAAACTACTGGATATTAAAAAATCTGTAATTTCTCTCATAAAACACTTTACACTTTCACCAAAACAATGTAAAGCTTCTAGGCTGAGTACGATCAAAGAAATAGCTCCTAATAGTTCCAAATAAATCCACCGTGGCGTGAAAAAAGGGAGACTAGATGAACACGTATTAATATGTGAGTGGCCACCTGATACTGGTGACAAAAACACGTACTAATACGTGAGCGGACCACAAAGTGTTAAAAAGACCTATACAGGGGCCTCCCTGGTGGCGCAGCGGTTGAGGTTGAGTGCTGCGCTGTGGAGCTGTCGGCAGCGCGTGATGCGAGTTCGAAGCCCAGCCGGGGAGAATCCCACATGGTGCAGCAGACCTCTCCTGCCTCGCCCGCTGCTCCCCTCAGCAGTGTATTTCTGATCTGCATGTTCTGCTCTCCACTCTGTCTCTGGTGAACCCTCTCGCCACCCCATGCCTCTGGCCTGTAACCCAGCTTGTATGTATAAATAAATAGATCTTTAAAAAAAAAAAAAAAGACCTACACAATGGAATACCATGAAGCCATTAAAAAAAATTAGGCAGACCCCTATGTATTATCATGTAAATACCCATGTTACATGATTATATATATAGTGTAAAAATGTAATAAGTTGTACATCATAGAGTATAATCCCATCTTTGTCTAAAAAAATGTACATGCACAGAAAACAGTACGGAAGGATATACTGTCAATATGATTTTCCAGGGACTGAGATTATGTGGGACTTTCATTTTCTATGTTAAAAGCTTCTGTAAAGTTTAATGTTTTAATATCACAGGTGTCACTCTCAGAATTAAAAAGAAGGTACAAGTGAAGCAAATGTGGTGGGGCCCCCCATGACAGCGCCCTTTTGGGCATGCAGGGCAGAGCACGGAGCGTCCAGCAGTGAACAGCGTTGGCCTGGCCTAAGGAAGTTCATTAGCCAGAAAGCCCAATGGTCGGGAAATAATCGTCAATACCCAGGCAGCCAGGAGTCTGCCCCAGGAGCAGCCAGAGTGGAAACCCATGAGAAAGCCTCCCCAAATCTAGGCCAGAAAAGGGCAGTTCTGGGCCCTTTCCTTAAAATCTGGGTTCTAGTGAGATAGAGGGAGAGGAGATGGAGGGAGTGAATGAGCAAAAAGACAGCCAAAAAAGACAGATAGGCACACATGCATGTGTAGACACACATACACACACATATGTGCTTCATGCACACACACAGGTGCTCACAGACACAGGGGAGGCACCAGAAGAAGACATAAACACCGAAATTCACAAAGAGACAGAGACCGAAAACCAGAAAAAGAGGAAAGGAAGAGGGAGACAAAGCCCATGCAGTCCCCTCGCGATGGTCCTGTGAGAACACACTCAGATCTGAGCCCCATTTTGACCTCCCCCTCGCTGGCACCCCGCATAAATTCTGCCCTCAGTTTCTGCTCCTGTAAAAGAAGGCTAATCACCCTGCCCTTTTGTCAGATAATGTGAGAGGAAATTGTCGCTGCCTATGAGTCTTCCAGGTACAGGGGCTAAGGACCCAACCATATTCAGGGCAAAGGTCAAGAGCAGGTACTAGGCAGTGAGGGGTGAAGTGAAGGGTACTCACGGATAGCAGAGGAACAGGAGGTTCAGGAAGGAGTAGGTCCTGAAGAGGTGGATGAGGGAGCGGCACAGACTCCAGCCTGTTGCCGTGAGAACGGTGAAGCGGGTGAGGAACAGCAGGATGGAGCGAAAGAGGGAGACCTTTCCCCTCTGAGAAGCCTGGGTCAGGGCGAGACAGGACGGGATGGAATCTTGGATGGAGATCATGGGGGCTATGCCCAAATCCCACCCAGCATGGCCTATGATCCCACCCAGGGAAATGTGGGGCAGCAGGCTGGGCAGAACCGGCAAGGTGAATCCTTCTCTTTGACACCCAATGAATTCTAAGAGCCAACAGGAAGTGCGTAAGGTTTTTCAACCAAGTCCAAAGGGAACCCCACGGAAATGCCTCAGGGTGGAAGGGCGTATGTCCTTGGCATCCCCGGGAGACAGAGAACCCCAAAGTCCCCGGCCAGCCTCTAGGACCCAGTCACCTCCTTCACGATGGACCCAATGAAGCGGCGGCCCAGAACAATGGTGGTCACCATCAGCAAGTTGAAGTCGATCAGGTGGAAATTCTGTCAGGGGGCAGAGGCTAGGGGTCACAAGGGCCCCCTGCCCATGTCTGGGCTTTTCTCATACCCACCTCCCTTGCCCAGTCCTTTCCATAGGGACTGTCCCCACTCTGACCTTCACAGGTCTTCAGCTGAGTCAGGCCAGGAAATTACCTAGAGGCGTAGAACAGAACCCAGAGGAGGGAAGCGGGACAGTCCCTGGAGATAAGAGTGGTGAGGGAGCCCTCTTGCTCTGATCACCCATGCACCTCTCTGCACAGAGCCCTTTCCAGTCCCTAAAACATTCACATGTACCTGTGGTTCATCCCCTCACAGGGCTTCGACTGCTCCTTTAGGCAAAATCTGCGTCATATTCATCTCTGCTACCCTTACTAGGTCTAGTGTTGTACTGAGCACATTAGGAGGGAGTTTTCAGGAATCATCAGTTTCCAGTTTCTTCTACACTGCCCAGCAGAGGGCAAAGTATACAGGGTGGTAGGTAAGTCATGCTAAACTGAAACCAGATGTGTGTTTATCAGTCTGTCTGTCTGTCTGTCTCTCTCTCACACACACACACACTCTCTCTCTCTCTCTCTCACATACACACACAGCTGATCCCAGCTGGGCACCTACCAGGGAGGTGTGGGAGGGCGGGTGTGAAGGTGGATACCACCACACTGTCTTGTAGATGTTGATGTAGTGGACGAAGAGGGCTATGAGCTGGCAGAAGAAGAGCTGCAACTCAAACAGAATGCTGGCTTGGACAGGTAGCTCGGGGATCTTGCAGTGCTGTAGAGGAACAACCGTCTGGGTGGCAAGTGGGGGGCTGGAGAGACCCGTTCCAGAACTGCTCCTAGGAGTGGGGAGGGAACAACATCAGGAGCGGACCCAAGAACCCTACCAAGAAGGACTTCTGGGGGAAGAACTGTGGCGCAGGATCAGAAAAGCAGCTCCTGGCAATGATGGAGGCCTTCTACTGCTGCCTTTCAGACAAAGGCGCCCACAAAGACTTTTCCTATCCCTAATCATATTCAGGCTCTCCAGCACTCCGCAGAAAGGAAAGATTTATTAACTTCATCTTACAGATGAAGAAAAGAAGGATCAAAGAGGGCAAACAACCTGTCCAAGCCACCATCCTATCAGTATCACACTGTGTCTGTCCAGGTGACTACCCTCTGGATTTTTTTCTGCAGCTCACTGCCCTCTAAGGTGGCATCTGGGAAATCACACTGTAGAGTCCAGTCAAGAAGAACTCTGTCCACAATGTCCCTGTGGACAGAGCCCACCATGAGGGGCAAGAGACAGGTGATTTACCTGGTGCGGGAACGGACACTGGTGACTGATGCGCTGGAAGTGTGGCCCCCACCAGAGCCCCCGGAGGATCCTGGCTCACAGAGCGGATTGCGACAGTAGGATGTCCTATTGGGGCCTCTTCGTCCTCCTGTGGGGCTCAACACAAGGTAGATCCTCAAGCCAGAGGACACATAAAAGGATAACAGCACTGATACTGGCTACCAGTTACCTGGCGTCTCACTTTATTGCTTAATCTTGAGACATATGATCTACTCCTGCCCATCCCTTCAACTTCATCTTCTATCACTACCTGCCTCATCCCCATGCTTCAGCTATCTGGTTTTTCTCTCCTTAAGCAAGTTAAGTTACCTCTCGAACTTGATATTTCCTCTATTTGGGGAACTCTTCCATTTCTGAAGCAGCTGCCCCATCACTGTATCCTTTCTACTTTTTTTTTAGTGAAAAAAGCACAACACATAATTTGAGAACTTGAAGCAATCATGGCATCATTTAAATTTTTGAAATAGGGCTTACCTGGTGGCACAGGGGTTAAAGTCTCAGCGCTATCAAGCTACCCCCAGCCACTGCAGCTTGAGTTCCATCCCCAGACAGGGAGGAAACCCACATGGTGCAGCAGACCTCTCCAATCTTGCCCGCTGCTCCCCTCAGCAGTGTATTTCAGTAGATCCACCTGTTCTGCTCCCCACTCTGTCTCTGGTGAATCCTCTCACCCCCGCCATCCAGAAACTCTAGCTTACACCTCAGTTCTTGTATGCATAAATTAAAAAAAAATATTTAAAAACAAATAATTTTTAATAAAAATTTACCTAAATTTTTAATTTTTGTTTTTAAACATCCCTGTTTATTTTCCGTCTTATTTCCACTTTACTAGCTGAATTTAAGTCAGTAAAATCAGTAACTGAATCTGTCCTTTTAACTGTTGTACCCTATCTCAATCCCCAGGATAAAGTGCCCTGCACTTACATGTTGATGAGTGAATGAACTGAGCAAAGTTTTCTACAGATTAGGAATCTGAGCTTACACTGTGTTTCGGGGGGTCTGGTGCTGTGTGCTCAGCTCTGGTGTATACTGTACCATTCAGATACTAGACACTTCTGTAAGCTCACAATTCTCAGCACCCTTAAGACAGTTTTCCTGTCCAGGGCTCTGAGATCCAGCTAAACTGGTATCCTGGTGTCTCGAAGTCAAGACCCAGGGGCTGAACACAGGGTCATGGGTGTGGGTTCTGGAAGAACTGTGTGTTTGAGGACACAAAACCTGGACCTACGATCTATTTCCCTAGGTTCAGCAGTCTAGCCAGAGCTCCTAGGCCCCACCTTGCACAAATGTCCTGTACAAAGCTCCTGAGCACCACCCAAGTCCTGGTCAAGTTATATAATTCATACCCTTCACAGCAACATAGCAGCGCGCGCGCGCGCACACACACACACACACACACACACACCCCTCCAGGTAGGAGCTTTTCCCATGTCTCCATAAAGTACTGATCCAGGAACTCTGCCCCAATCAGCCCCCAGCTCAGAAGCTCTGCTCATACACTATTATACTTGGCTTAGAAAATCCCACACAAGGACCCTCAGCCCACACCTACTTGCCTCTCTTTAGAAGCTCTACACCTACTTAAAGTCCCTCAGCCCAGAAGCCCCGCCTACACAATTGTCAGCCCAGAAATATCCGCCCCCAAGACATTAAAAGCTCTCTCAACCCAGAAACTCCACTCCAGAATGGGCTTCTTTATCCTAGAAAGTCTCAATCCAGCTCCACCTACCCCAAGGTAAAGCCCCTACAGCTCGGAAAGTTCCTCCCCGCACAAACACCCAGAGCTCCTAAGCTCCGCCCTTAGCACTAAACCACGCCCATATATAAGCTCCGCCCCCCACATCTACCCCAGGTGAGCTGGTCTTCCTCAAAACCCTAACCCTACAAGTCCTCTTCATTTCAGAAGCCCCGCCCACCACACCAATGGCCCGCCCCCACAACAGAGGCCCCACCCCACAAACGACAGGAGGAGGCGGGGTCCCAGTGCGCCCGCATCCCCTCCCCCTCCCCTCGCCGGGATCCTGTCCGCGTGGGGGAGCAATTAAGCAACTTGGCCATCCTAACCCCCGCGCCCGCCCGTTCCCCAGCCGAACTGGACCGACTCTGCTCACCCATCTCCTCCCCCCGGCGCTCTCCGCTTCGCCGCCGCAGCTCCTGCGGGCAATATGTCGGAGGCGACGGCGGCCGGGAGAGGACTAACCGCCGCAGCCCAGTCCCTGGGTATCAGCCGCGCGCTCCCGCCTCGCCGCCAAATTTGCATACAAGGCGGGCTAGAAGCTGGAGGCGCGCTTCTTAAAGGGGCCGCCAGGACGAAGACGTTGCCTGAGCGCTCTTTGTCTCCCGGTGCCTCGCGCCTTGCTTACTGCTGTTGCTGCAGCTGGAGAGCCTAGAGGGAGGGGTACCCACCTCCTGCTCTTCCCGTGCGTGCCTTATCCCAGCATCTCTAAGGGCGGGAGGGAGGGGCAGGGGCCGGAACCTCCTCCCGGTTCCTCTCCGAGAAGAACCGTACCCTTGAGCGGCCCGCAGGCACTTCAAACTCTACGCGACCCAAGTTGGGATTTCATCTTTCTCTTCGGCTTTATTGCACTGTGATCTACCCCGGTCAAAACCTGCGGGATTTCTTCCCTTCCCTCGGCCCCCACATCCGATCTTTCACCTATTGTTGCAGACCCTAAATCCTAAATATTTGTCACATCCGGCCCTACTCTGCCGCCACCCGCTTAGTCCAAATCCTGACTACTCCTTTCGAGCTTTGCAATCTTGTTTCTTACCAGATCTTTACATCGAAGCTGGTAATATTTACCATACTGGCCTTGGAGAGGACTGAATGAGATAATGCATGTAGAACAGTCTGTTTGAATCAACGTTAGTCATTTCCATTATGATATTTGGCAAACACTTAACACAGAGGAAACACTTAATACATGAGCGACTGCTCCTAATTGTTATTATGATTTCTTCCTTCAGAAGACATAAACTGCTCCATCTCTTAGTACAGTGCTTAGCACACTTTACATAAATATTCAATTAATTGAATGTGTAGATACTTAATTAAAAGGTATTCACTTAAATGAAGGGAGATGGATATAAATAAAATGAGTAAATTCTGTAGTTTGTTAGAAGGGGATGATTGTTCTGGAGGAAAAACAGGAAAGGGGGATGGGAGGTTTCAGTTGTAAACAGGGCAGTCAGAATAGGCTTCACTGTGAGGGTGACTTTGAGCAAACACTTGAAGGAAATGAGTGAGTCAGTCCTGAAGATAGCTGGAGGAAAGGGACCTTCCAGGCAGAGGGAAGGTTCAATGGGAGGAGGGGCCTTCAGGTAGCAGCGGTGTGCTCCATGTGTTTAAGAAACAGCAAGGAGGCCAGTGTCTGGGATGGAGTAGACATAACAGTTGGACGTGAGAAGAGATGACCCACCCTATAGTGCCAGGTGGCTTTTATTCTGAATGAGAGGGGGACTTATTGGAGGGTCTGAACTTTCATTTTTTGAAAGACTTACCCCAGCTACTATGTGAGAACAGATTGTGTGGACACAAAGGTGGAAGCAGGGAGACCAGACAGAAGGCTATGGCAATGATCTTAGCAAAAGAGGTCAATGGGGAGCCTTCCCTGGTGGCGCAAGGGGTTAAGTCTCAGCACTATGAAGCTATCCACAGCCACTGCAGCAGGATTCAATCTCCGGACAGGGAGCAAGACAAGAGAGGTCTGCTGTGCCATGTGGGAAGCTCCCTGGCTGGGGATCGAACTTTTGCTAGAAAGAAACTTTAATACAATTAGAAAAGACAGAGAAGACAAAGAATATATTTTCTAAGTCAAGCATCCAATGCTAACCAACTCCTCGTGGGTAAAAGTCCACCCAAACGGGATCGGCCCAAAGCAAGTCTCGAAAGCCTGCCACAAGTCTAGAACAGCTTTTGGCAGGGACCCACACATAAGGGTCAGAAACAGCCAGACAATTCTGGGAGGAACCAAAATACCTTTCAGTGGGGACCCATCTAAAAGGGTCAGAAACAGTCAGACAATTCTGAGCAGAACAGAACCTAATCAAAACCAAAATCAACAACAGTCATCGTTAACTTCCCCATGGGTCTCTCACCCACATCTATTTCAATCAGTCCAGGCCAGTGCACCTTCTTTACAAGTCTCTCTGCTCCTTGGGCCTCTTCTGGCTTTCCATCCATCCTTCTTCCATCTCCTCCTGTCTTCTGTCTGTGTTCTGTGTCTCCTCTGTGTGTGTCCTCCCCAGCTTCTTATATCCTGCTCAGCTGCACCCTACCTTGGGTGGGACAGGGAACCTGGGATACACCCTTTCTCCTGGGGACCACCCTGTTACAGTTTCATAGTGCTGAGACTTAACCCGTTGTGCCACCAGGGAGGCCCTGGTGAATCCTCTCACCCTCCTGGCCCCCATACACATCTCTGGCCTACACCCCAGCTCTTGTACGCATAAATAAAAAAACCCAATCTTTAAAAAAGAGAGAGAGGTCAATGGTTTGTATCAGATTAAGTGACATGATAAGCCACAGTTGGATCCTGGATTTGAAGAAAAGTCAACAGAATTTGTTGACATATAGGTTAGGAGAGGCATTAAAACTGGCCAAGGGCATGGCCCAAATTGCTTAACAGTCACTATCTTCTCCACCTGTGCGCACAATTGCATGACTACTTGGGCTTAGGGAATGATAACAATGGGATTTATTTAACAAACAGGTAAAAACAGAGTTACTGAGGCCAAAATATGGCCATTTACCTTACTTAAAGCAATGTCCAGTCCTGTAAATCCCAAAGAAGAAACAAGGGAGGTGGCATCTTCCCACCACTGTGGACGTGGAGCTCCTCTTCCAAACAATAGGCCACGTGTCCAAGATGGCGTCTTCCTGCCTCTGCAGACGCTCAGCAACCAGACTGTAGGCCAGGTTCCAACTCATGAGAATAGCACAGGACACAACTGGAGATGCTCCTGAAGCTGCCGTGGTGCCCCAGCACAGCACCAGGCCAGCAACACTGAGAACAGCAACTACAGCAGCCAGATGGCCACACAGACTGCACTCACGCATTTTAGGAAGACGCCCACTTCGGGCCTTTGCCTTCTTTCTTCGGCTGCAGTAAAAACAAAACCGGGAGCAGTTTCTATCCCTCGGCTACTTGCAAAGCCTCCAAAGTTGCATGCCCCAAAGTCACTGAAGATTCCAAAAAAAATGCTCAATCCGAAACTTGATCCAAAACTCTGCATCCTGGCTGCTCACAAGTTCCTGGAAGCTGATTTCCTTTTCTACATCTTGGCAACTGAATCTCCTCTTTCTTTGGTCCCTTTTATTCCCTATCAGAGTCTCCACCCCAAACTACAATACCTTTTTAGCATTTTTTCCCTGGGGCTAACTATCTTCCTCAGCAACCCCCTCCAGGGAACACCACCTATACTGGACTTTGGTCTCAGCCCTGTTACAATATTATGTAAGTGTGTGAAAGAAAGATCAAGGATTACTCTAAGGTTTTTAGCCTAAGCAAATGGAAATTACAGATTTTACACCAAGTCAGGTCTTCCCTTCTAAGGGAGAATGACCAGGCCACAAAGCAGGTCACAAAGTAGAGTAAAAACCAGGGCTGAGATTCTATGTTGTTGTTTTTTTAAGATTTATTTATTTATGCATACAAGCTGGGTATAGGCCAAAGGTTTGGAGGGTGAGAGGATTCATCAGAGACAGTGGGGAGCAGAACAAGCAGATTGACTGAAATACACTGCTGAGGGGAGCAGTGGGTGAGACAGGAGTGGTCTGCTGAGCCATGTGAGAAGCTCCCTGGGCGGGGATCAAATTCATGCTGCTGTGGCTCCCAATAGCTTCGTAGTACTGTGACTTAACCTGTTGCACCCCCAGGGAGGCCCAGAGAGTCCATGTTTGACCAAAGAAATTTTGGTAGAAGAGCTGCTTCTGGCCTCTTAAGAGAGTGCTGAATTTGAAATGTATCTTGTTTCTGAACCTGCAAAGCCTAACACTACCTGGTGTATGATAAGCACTCAACAATTATTAGTTCAATTGAACTGAAGTAGTGGCAAATCGGCTAACAAAATGATTTCAGGAATATTCCATAGAATACTGAGTCTGGGCCATTTCTGGGAATTGGTGTCAACAATAATTTTTTAAAATTGATTTATGCATACAAAAACTGGGGTGTAGGATAGAAGTGAGGGGGAGCTGGGGGGAAGAGGTTGAGAGGATTCACCAGAGACAGAGTGGAGAACAGAACAGGTGGATCCACTGAAATACACTGCTGAGGGGAGCAGCAGATGAGACAGGAGAGGTCTGCTGCGCCATGTGGGTTAGCTCCCTGAGTGGAGATCAAACTCATGCTGTGGTGGCTGGGTATAGCTTGATAACACTGAGACTTTAACCCCTGTATCACCAGGGAGGCTCACAACAGCATTTTTGACATCTACTATATCCTGGGGTACTTGAGATAGAGATGCCACTCATTACTGTGTATACAGAGAGGAGATTTATGGAATGGTGTACCTACAGTGCTACTATACTATTGGGTTGTTGGGAAAGTAATGACACATTTTTGCTTGAAAAACAAAAAATACGCGATGACTTTTCTGACAGCCCAATATGTAACATAATATGCAGTAAGTTCAGAGATGGATGAATGGAAGGTAACTCTTACAGGAGATTTCACGAGACATGACAGCATAGCTGGTTTCTGAGAGATAGATAGGAACTTCCTTGCTATACTTTTATGGAAGTAATAGCTTGAGTCTACTAACTGCCTCACTGGGGCTGGTGGCAGAGGAGTGTCTTGCGCTGCATCTATTATGTTGAAGGTCCTGGACCTTGTGCATGGCAGCTACTCAGGTAATGTTCAATGAATTGACTCGAGGGCTTTCATACAACCTAGTACAAGTGGGTAAGGCCACACAAATGGACTGCTATGCATGCTAGTAATTGCCTGTAGCTCCTGACCACCTGTACAGGTGAACTACTAATTTTGCTGCCCAGCATCCATTCCTTTCTTTTGGTAAGAGCACTGTGGTTTTCCCTGGAGGAGCTATCCTTCCTCCCATTCTCTGAGTCCATGTGGTTTGGTGAAGCTGCCTTACTCTGCAGTTCCAGTGTAAGATGATTCTGGCATTCCATCCCTGCCACCTCAGGTTACAGACTGGTGGGGCGGACAGAGGGGGAAGGGCAGCATGTTAATGACTCATGACCCAAGTCATGACATCCCAAATGGGATGTAATATTATCTTTGCTGGAAATATTGGGAAGTGATTCCACCATCCCTCCCCCCACTGCCCACTGCCATAACGCCCGGGATGGCTAAGTAGGATATAAACTTGGAGTTGTTTGAGCCAACTTTTGGAAAGAACTTGACAGTGAAGCACAGAAAAGTCAAGAAATCCAGTGATACTTGATGGCATCATCTGAAATCCTAGATCCACACCTGAGGCCTTTATGACTTGTTAGTGTTTGCTGTCCAACATTGCAAATTGAACTAACCCAGAATAATCACACTATCCTATCCCTGTATCTCAGATAATCTAGGGTCTCAACCGTTTCATGTTTCCTATAGACTCCCAGGGGAAAGTAGTCATAAGATGGTGGGTCTGTGACCACAAATCTCAGCTGTTTTGTGACCTGGAAGGCCTCACTTCCCTCCTCTACATCTTCATTTCCTGGCTAGCTTACTCTATTGGATTTTCCAGAAGTCTTTTGAGTTTTTGAGGAAATGCCACTGGCTCTAGGCCATTTATGTGTCATGAGTTGGGATCTCTTCCTTGGTCACGTTATTCTGGGGCTAAGTCTGCCCTCCAGAGCACCAATTTTCAACGTGGTGACGCAAACCTTTGGTATTATATGGAGGTATTGAAGCCAAAGGTTAAAATATAATACTGTTTTCTGAAGTGTTAGTTTTATTCATGGAAATATAAGGGAGTATTTTCATTATTAAAGGGTAATTATCCAGAGCCTTCTCTGAACCCATATTCACATGGAATCAAATCCTGGCTGCAAGATCTTGTGATTTAACCTCTCAGTGCCTGTTTCCTAGTGTAAAGTGATGTTAGTATTAGTACCTATCTTATGAGATTATGGTGATTTGTTATTCTATGTACTTAGAACAGTGCCTCGTCCACAATAAGCGCTATTTAAGTATTGGCTACTTTTTTAAAAAAGAGATTTATTTATGCATACAAGCTGAGGTGTAGGCCAGAAGTGTGAGGGGTGAGAGGATTCACTAGAGACAGAGTGGAGAGCAGAACAGGCAGATTGACTGAAGTACACTTCAGGAGACAGGAGAGGACTGTTGCACCATGTGGGAATCTCCCTGGCTGGGAATCGAACTCGTGCTACAGTGGCTCTGGAACTTCACAGTGCTGTGACTTAACCCATTGCACCACCAGAGAGGCCCCATATTGGCTACTTTTATTAAAATGTGGTTATATTATGAGGTAGAAAGAAAACTAAGGTGAATGTAAGATTCAAGACTTTGAAATCTCACCTGCACCTCTGTTCCAGGTTCTCTGGGAGTTGCTCTCACTTTCCTCTGCCAGCAGGAATACTTACATCTAATTTGTACTACAAGAGAATCAGGTGCCTTCATGTTCTTGTCATTTCCTGGGCCATTCTCACTTACATGTATTATTAGTCTCCCCACCTGACTTCCATGTCTTTCTGTACCGTACAGCATTTGATTATTATACAGTATGTACAAACTTTACAAAGTACTGCATTTCTTCTTCTGTTTTTAAAAAATGAGTAGAATTTTGGTAGATAATACATTTGGGGATAGAACAGCCTAAGTAAAGGTCCAGAAATATGCTATATCCCAGAAGAGCAAGTCCATATTGACTTGAGGATAATTTGAAGGTGGAAAGCTCTTTATCACTTGAGGATCTTTTTTTTATTTAAAGATTTATTTACTTATACATACAAGCTGGGGTGTAGACTAGAGGTGTGGGGTGGTGAGAGGATTCACCAGAGACACAGTGGGGAGCAGAACAGTTAGACTGACTGAAGTACACTGCTGAGGGGAGCAGCAGGTGGGACAGGAGAGGTCTGCTGTGCCGTGTGGGAATCTCCCTGGCTGGGTATTGAACTCATGTTGCAGTGGCTTCATAGTGCTGTGCTTAACCTGTTGCACCACCAGGGAGGCCCCCTCACTTGAGGATCTTGAATGCTATAAACAGTAAAAGTTTGGACTTCATTTTCTTTTTAAACCTGCTTCATTTGTGTAATTAGGATAATCCCTATGTCATTGAACTGTGAGGATTAACGACAGAGAAAAGCAGATGGCAGAGATATCCTACATAAGAAATGGATTATCATTAGGAGCTGGGGACAAAGAGTCTTCACGCTGGTATAGAGCAAACCACTCCACCTCTCAGGGTAGCCTGCAATTAAGTCTCACATTTGAGATTCTACTGCAGTGCATATATCAACCACCAGATGGAGCCACACACAAAGGAATTTAGACTTTCCAGCACTAGAGGATTATATGAAGGGCAAGACTGGGCAGAGGATGTGTAATCCTGGATCCAACCCAGAGTTTCTCAATAGCAGGGGTGGGGCATGAATGCAGGTATTACTGGGGAGGGGAGTGTAGAGGATGTGGGTCAGGGGCTTGAGTTTTTATACCTTAAACAAAAAAGGATTTCATCAACAGGACAGGGTGCAACTCCTTAGGCTTCCTGGTGCCAGGTCATAAAGTCGTTACTCCTAGGAACCTCAGGAAAAGGAACTAGGGACAGAAACTGTGGAAGACAGGGAGGCAGTGGCACATCTGACAGTTTTTGGAGCAGCATCAACATTGCTTTAGGGCCCCATCTAAATTTACATCTACCAGAAAGGGCTATGGGGCCTAGCTTCTCCAATCATGCAGTGATTTTTACAAAATCTCCTTCACCTCTTTTCTCCTCCACTTATCTACACTGAGTTAAATAGTGATTTTTCTGTTGCAGATTTGAGAGTGTAGGCCCAGGAACATTTAGAAATTTACCCAATATGAAGTAGCAGTCAAGGGCTGAGCTGGGCCTGGAAGCAGGAGGTTGAGGGGCCTAGGGAAGGGAAGGCAGACAGAGCAACAGCTTTTAAGCTGCTGCAGTAAGCACTGCTCTTGGCCAGGCTTCAAACCCGCCTCTGGGGCCAGCTCTGCAGCTAGGCTCCAGGCTGCCAGCCCTGCCCCCACACTCCCACCTCAGTCCCTTGAGAGCCCATCAACTAGCAACAGCTAGAGCAAGGCCCAGCTAAAGTATTTATGGCTCCAAACAGTCCAGAGGTTTTAGATGGGAGGAAGGCTGATGTCATCCTTTTTCTGCTTGCTGGGGAGATGACTAACATGCAGGGCAGCTGGGTGGGTGGGCCAAGCCCACCAAGTCAGGGCTCTTAAAGGAAGATCTCTAGGGCTGCACGTGGCAATGGGAGGCTGTATGTGTCAGAAATGGCAGGTGACAGGATGGTATGAAACACAAGACAAGAAGGAAACCAAAGTGTTGAGCAGTATTGTGTGTGGACCTGTGGTTGGTATTTCAGACAATTCATCTGTTTCTCAGATCCCATTATGTAGACAGACATTATTCTGTATTTATAAACAGCCCCAGGAAAACACATGGCAAATGAATTAGGACTTGAACCCAGATCTATTTTGCTTTAGTCCTGTGAACTCGCAAGCTCCCTGTAATTACTCTGCACTGGGGGTTCAGGATATTACTAGGAACTGACAGCTTGCTTCTCAGAGAGTGGCCCAGGCTCTACCTCTGCCTATGATCAGGATGTCATCTGATTCCCTAATTACCCTGTCCCAACTCCTCCCCTGCCCGCTGAACTGAAGCAAGTTCTCAAATGCTAGTTAAAGGAAGTATGGCCACAAGGAGACTACGCAGTCAAGGAAAATGCAGTCTCTGTGGCCAGTTCCAACTGGAGTGTCTCAATGCACACAGGGTAACAACTGGGCCAGCTGGTTTACCTGGAACTTCCTGGTTTTAGCACTGAAGTTCCCACATCCCAGAATTTTCTCAGTCCTAGGTGAACCTGGATGGTCTATTAATCTAGATGAATCTCTCACATAAACATGCTTCACTACTTCAAAGTACCTATGGCTCTAAGAGGTAAGTATGGTAGCACCTTTTTTAACTTAGACAAGTGGTTTATACTCCTTGAGCCTCATGTCCTTATCTGTAAAATGAGAATAGAGGAGTAAGTGAAATAATGCGTATAAATGCTGAACACAGTGCCTGGTACCTACTAAGCACTCAAATAGATCAGCTATTATTTATAGTAATCAATAATGAAGATAAAAACAGACTCAAGAGGTTAAATAACTTGCCCAGAGTATATCAATTGATTTCACTTGAATTACATCTCAGTTCCTGCTAGGAATGACTCAAAGTTCATTAGAACGCTTGAGGAACAGTTAAAATGCAGCCACATTCTCTCCCCAAATGCACTCCCTTCCCCTTGCTCCCTTAGTTAGGATAAACAGAAGGCAATAAAGAGTGTGACAGTTAAGATTCTTAATTTCCATTAGAAGCTCACTGTAAAATCAGATGAGAGCACAGGCCACAGGCAACCAGGAATTTGCCAAGGGCTGACTTCCCAATCCTTTCAGAGAAAAAGTTACCAGTGCCAGTACAATAGAGCTGGGAAGAAAAGGGGTTTTTGACAGGGGGCTGTAGGTTCTCTTCCAAAGCTGATGGACGCTACCAGAGTGGGACTACTCATCACTAGGCCAAACCTTTATTGAACTCCTCATTGTCAGGTATTTGTCGGGGAAGGTACAATGGTGAAGTAGGAAAAACCTTACCTTTCAGAGATTTTTGGATGTTAGTAATCAACACAGAAGGAAAAAACAGGCTCAAAGATTAAATAACTTGCCCAAAGTAAATGACATTTCCCACTTGGCTTTCCTCAGCCTGTTACAGAGGTGGTGACCAGTCTCTCTCTGGGAGCCCTCTGGAAGTGTGCAAGGTCTCCCAGGCTGGCATCCACAACACAGGTGTGACAGGGTGGGAAATAGATGGTGGTAGTAAGGTGTTCTAGCCAATCCTGTTGGGAGGCTAAGGGGTGGCAGTCACACTGGAAATGGCATAGTAGGGGTTGCCAGGTCATTCAGATCTAGGAGATTGTGGTAGGAATACTGTTTCCTTCAACTTTTTAAAAAAGTCCTGAACAGGTTTATCTGTTAGTATCAAAGTCCCCTGCAACCCTGAAGACTCCATTCTGGGCCTAGAGACTCTTAGGGGATCCTGGCTGGCTTTCTGTGGATAAATCAGACAGATCAAGAGTAGGGTGAGAAAAGATTGTGGAGCTCCTCTCCTGGGTTTCTCTGTGCTCAGCAAATGCCCTCAGGCCAGCCTTGACACAACAGGTAGTTCTCTTGGTTTCCAGAGTCCTCTGATGGCTGCAAAGACACAGGTAAAAAATTAAGGAACATGAAACTGCTCTATCAGGTGGCTTTCCCAGTCTCCCATTCGACCAGATTGCTTTCCCTTAGAATCTTCCCACCCTGGTCCAGTTGTTTCATTCAGTACAAGGATTCTAGGCATAAGGCTAGACAGAGAAGACCACAGCTTATGAACCCTCTTTTTGCTGTTGGTCAGGTAACAAAAATGGAGCCTCATACCTCAGATATCCCCCCATCCTTAGCCATGTGATCCAGGGCCGAAATCAAGCCTTTGGGACTTCCAGCTATACAAAGGGGAAAATGCTCCGTTCTTTCAGAGACGTGAAAAAGATAATTAGTAAGCCTAAGTCCTCAACCCTCCTAAGTCCTCAACTTTTAACCCTAGGGTCAAGGATCCATTTATTCTGGACTTGAGGGATTCATCCCAGCCACAGGAGAGCTATATTCTAAGCCCAGGGTACAGGGCAAGGCCCTGATCTTATGCCAAAGTCTGTAGCAGTGCTCCCCCATCTTTAAAAAAAATTGGCACTACCATTCTCTACCACCACTCCCCTCCGGCCTCCTTCAAGCCAGCAGCCAGGGGAGCCCTCCTTAATACCCCTTTCTCTTCTCCTCATCATCCGATCATCAAACTATGTTAATTCTATCTCCTAAAATTTTGAATCTATTCACTTCACTACATTTCCACCGATGTCACCCAACTCATTGTCTACCCCTGCCTAAAATGAGCTTTGTGTCCTTTCCCCAAACCAGCTGTCCAGTGAACTCTTGTCTTCAGGTATCAGGCTTAAACATCATTTCCTCAAAGAAAACCCCAGAGCTAGGTTAGGTCTCTGTTGCATGCCCTCATAGAACCTTTTCTTTTCTTTCATAGAACTTACCCCAACTACAGTATCTATGAACTTAATTCCCGTTCAGTGCCTGATTCCACAAATATATTGCAAGCGCAATGAAGCCAGGGACCATTCGATCTTATTCACTTATCATGGAATCTACAGTGTCCAGCGTGTAACAGGTGTCCCAATTTATAAAATTGAGTATATATACATAAAAAAAAAGCAAATGAATGAAAGGGACAATTTGTACTGATGTCTGGAAAGAAATTTATGAATTATTATATGGAGTACAAAGTATTTCTCTTCCTCTAAGGCAGATGCAGAGTTTATTTACTACATTCCAAATCTAGGGAGCCTGAGAGATAGGAAGCAACCACCTTATACCTACAGTTGGACCATACATATAAAGCAAGGTTACAGGAATTGGAAGATGTCAGAGAAGAATTATCTGATCCAAACTCCTTTTATTTTTAAACTAAAACCAAATAGTTATTCATGTGCTTTGCTAAGGTGATACTGGTTTACAACACTGTGTGTGATTCAGAAGTATAGGTTTACACTCCTCAGATGCACTATCAACAAGTGGTCACTTTTTGAATGATAATTTAAGTCTGACCGAGACTATTCTACCTCAAGTTCTCACATAATCCATGGTCTTGGGGGAAGGGACTGGCTAGCCTGAGGTGGGCAAAGGTGGGCTATAAAGGTTGACAAACAGTTAATTCTAGTATCTTTGTGTGTGTGTGTTTTCATTTATTTTATTTTTTAAAGAATTATTTATTTGGGGCCTTCCTGGTGGCGCAGCGGTTAAGCGCTGTGCTGTGGAGATGTTGGCAGCAGCGACGCAAGTTCGATGCCGGCTCGGGAGATTCCCACATGGCGCAGCAGACCTCTTCTGCCTTGCCCGCTTCTCCCCTCAGCAGTGTATTTCTGTCGATCTGCCTGTGCTGCTCCCCACTCTGCCTCTGGTGAACCCTCTCGCCTCCCCATACCTCTAACCTGTACCCCAGCTTGTATACATAAACAAACAAACAAAAAAGATTTATTTTTGCATACAAGCTGCGGTGCAGGCCAGAGGTATGGGGCGGTGAGAGGGTTCACACGAGACAGAGTGGGGAGTAGAACAGGCAGATCAACCGAAATACACTGCTGAGGGGAGCAGTGAGTGAGGCAGGAGAGGTCTGCTGCTCCATGTGGGAATCTCCCTGGCCGGGTGTCGAACTTACGCTGCAGCTGCCGACAGCTCCACAGCGCTGTTTAATCCGTTGTGCCACCAGGGAGGCCACTAATTCTGGTATCTTAATGCCAGTATTAAGAACAGAAATAACGCCCAAATTTCCAGCAATGTGCGACACTATTAGGCTAATTAACTTGGGCTAATAGCCTGGCCATGCCTCACACTTTGCCTAGAAACGTTGCAGATGAGCTTCTCTTGTCAGCTGTCCCCACAACTTCCTCCAATTTGCTCTAAATTCAGCAAGGCCTTTTTGAAGGTACAAGTTCTCTAGGTGTAGATGGAGAGAAGCACAGGGATAACTTGGTATCTGAGAACTCCTATCTGCCCATTCCATGCTTAATATGCTGCCAAGGACATTCACCACTGCTTAGGCTAGGAATGAGAGAAGCACCTACTGCTGAGACTCAAGAAATGTCAAGAAGCTAAAGTCCAACAGTATGGTTCTGAAATTTAATTCCCTTAGTTGATAGGACACTGGATGAGAACAGATACTCACCCCAGAGCCAGAACAGGTTATATGTAGAGCTCTAGCCCAGGGGTTGGAAAGCTGAATTCTCAATGTTAGTGAAAATGTTGGCTATTCATCAACCTCCCAAAAAGGTTTGGTCTGCTGCTTGAATGCAGTCTCCTTGGAAGCCCAGGGCACTAATCACGCCATAATAGGAACAGGCCTATGCTCAGCATAGGTCCTAGATCTAAGGGGCCTACAAGAAACAAAAGAATGAGTAGTTAGGTAGTACTATGTACTTCCTCCCCTCCCCAACAGCTGCTGTCTCAGACAGCTGTACCCAGCCTGTCTGCTGAAAGCTATTAAATATTCATCAGATGCAGTATTAAACATGCAACAACTATTAATCTGGCAATCAAGAGGTATATGACGGTCCAGAGAAAAGAGGAAAGAGAGAACTTAGAAGGATCCAATTCTTTCAACTTCAGGAATCTGGAAACCAAGCTAGTTTCCAAGCTAGTGGCACCCATTTTGTAAAAAAGCCAGAAGTAGTTTTGGTGTAAGCTTGTGACCACTCCGGGTACAGAGGAGTGACCAGAGGCAGCTAAATGGGAGCAGAAAGACTTAGATCTACATTTGAGCTCTTGACCGTGGTTGCTGGCCTAACCTGTGCACGGCCGTTTCCCAGGATAATCCTCACTTCACAGGGTTATTTGTGAGAAGTAAATGGGATGCTGCCTGAGACACTACCAGCAGAGTTAGCACAGAATGAAGAGGTTAAAATGGAATCAGAAACTTGATTCATTCAGGAATGAAAGAGAACGGTGAAGTAACGCTTTGCCTACTAATTCTGTAAGAGTAAAGTTTGTATCAGTGAGACTCAAAGAGTTTTAGTCTTCAATACACAGGGTGAAAGGGATAAGACATGAAAAAACTCTGTAACACATGGCAAAGGCCTAACATCCCATCTTAAACAGCACAAATATCTGAGAGAAGGGGGTAATTCTTCCTTCTGAAAAAGAGGCCAAAGGCCTTCAGGCAAGAGGGGGTGGAATATGGTGAGGTGAGTGTAGAATATGCCCATCTTTCTCCTACTAAATGGAAGGCCTTTCTCTTTTGCTTTCCTTCTCTATCTCACCAGCACAGTGCAAACACAGGCGTGTCACTCTTATGCTTAAAGCTTTAAACAGCTCCCTACACTTTAGAATAAAGTCCAAATTTCTTGCCTAACATATAGCTTTTCAAAATCAGCATTAGTTTACTCTTCTACTCTCTACTTATAGCTAACATTTATTGGGTAATTACTACATGTCGCATTAATGTTTTATATGCATCAATTCACTCAATCTTTACACCAATGTTGTGAAGTAAATGATATCCTCCCATTCTACTTATAATGAAACTGAGACCTGGAGAGGCTAACTCACTATTTCTAAGTCAGAATTTGGAATTAGTCTGTTTAAAACTATAACAAAGTGCTATACAAACCTGTCTGCCTGAGAAATTCTTAGTTACCCTTTAGATTCCACTTGACACATCACCCCTTTTCTCTGGCACCCCCTAAGTCTTTCTCAAGTTCTTTAAGCTCCCTGGTATTTAGTATAGCAACAGAACACAATTACATGCTGTTGTAACTATTTAAGACTACTCTCTTACATTAGACTGTGTTTCCTGAAGGCAGGTAGAATGAATTGATATAGACCTGTGACACTGCAGAGTTAACATAAGTAGCCTTAGCATTAATGAGAATGTTCTTGCAGAGTAAGCCTCCTCCCAGAATAGAGAATGGGGGAAAAAATGAAAAACATTTTCAAATACTTGAAAGGATTTTTCTTCACGGGTACAAAGGAGAGCCAATTTCAGTTACTAAAGCGTTGGGCTCATTCCAAGTAGGGAAATCTAATATGTGGAGCTGGCTTAAATGAAATAGGCTGCTTTTGGAAGTAATTTGTTTCCTATCGCCAGTATGAAGTCCTGATATATGCTGTAACACAGATGAACCTCGAACATATTATGCAGAGTGAAAGAAGTCAAACACAAAAGGCACATAATATCTGATTTCGTTCATATGAAATTTCAGAATAGGAAAATCCATAGAAACAGAAAAAGGTTGCCAGGGTCTGGGGAGAAAGGGGGATTGGTAGTGATTACTAAGAGGCATGGGGTTTCTTTTTTTGGGATAATAGAAATGTTCTGGAATTAAATAGTGGTGATGGTTGTACAATATAATGAATATTCTAAAATCCACTGAATTGTAGACTTTAAAAGATGGTCAAATGAAGTAATCTTTATTAATTGTTTATAATATTATGATACATAATGATAAATACTAGCTATTATCATCAACTTCACTTGATTAAAAATTAGGCACAGAGAGGGGTTACAAATTTTTGTTTTTGTCAAAACAAAAGCAAAGGCTATGATGAGGCAGAATCAGGAAAGGTCCCCAATCTTGCTTGGCTTGAAAGCGTATATAATGAAAGTTAACAGTGACAGAAAGCTATAGAAAACACTCGGGCCAAGTGACTAAGCTACACACCCAAAACAGGCAGACAGTGGAAGGCCTGGGTCTGCCAACAACAGAACCGGCCTTTCTAAGCACAAATTACAGGTCAATGAAGAAAATTCTCCTCAAATTCTGCTCTCAAGATCACCAAAAGAAGTGAGACTAGGGGCCTCCCCGGTGGCGCAGCGGTTAAGCGCTGCGCTGTGGAGCTGTCGACAGCGGCGGCCTAAGTTTGACGCCTGGCTGGGGAGAATCCCACATGGTGCGGCAGACCTCCCCTGCCTCGCCCGCTGCTCCCCTCAGCAGTGTATTTTTTTTTTTTAAGAATTTTATTTATGTATGTATACAAGCAGTGTATTTCTGATCTGCCTTTTCTGCTCCCCACTCTGTCTCTGGTGAACCCTCTCGCCGCCCCACGCCTCTGGCCTGTG
The DNA here is from genome assembly GCA_004024925.1 of Scalopus aquaticus. NCBI lineage: Eukaryota > Metazoa > Chordata > Mammalia > Eulipotyphla > Talpidae > Scalopus > Scalopus aquaticus. The sequence continues at coordinate 52,729 of PVIJ01005759.1, read as the reverse complement.
CCCCAGCTTGTATGTATAAATAAAAAATAAATCTTTAAAAAAAAAAAAAAAAAAGAAGTGAGACTAAATTTTCTGCATACAGAGATTTTCCCCCTAAAATTTGCTAATCATTTGTGTGACCACTATCAAGCAGTGCTCTCCTAACCCTAACAACTTACTTGGGGCAGAGAGAAAACATTTGCTCCTTGACGGCCTCAAGCAACAGGAAGGTTCTCTCAGTTGTCAGACCCCCCAACTACCCAAATAAAGAGGTTAACTTCTTAGGGAAGAAATACTAAATTTACTATGTATAAAGCATGTAATTGGTTAGCCATATAAAAATTGAAACTCCTTTAGATCACAAATTACTGCAAGGTTTACGTTATCACTATCTTCCTTCTCAGATGTGTAAATAAGTTACTTGCTACTCAAAAAGACAGCTCCTAGATTCAGGTTCCATGTCCTTTCTAATACACTACAATACCCCTTACGCCAGGGATATCCTAAATGTGAGAAATATTCCTCCCTTAGACTAAATACAGTATTACTTCAAGAGTGAAGATGTCAGGTTCTGGCAACACATAAACTTGGGCTTAATTACAAACCATACAAATTACATGATGCTGGGAAGTCACTTAACCTTGTTAAATTGCAGTTTTTTCTTATAAAATACAGATGTTACCCAGTAACTGTCTTCTTGGCTGCTCTTTATCCATTTTCCTTTGCCTGATTTCCTTTTGAAGAATTAGTTTTTTCTTGCTACATACTGGTAAAGTATGGGTATGTGACTCACGCTAATCCAGTCTGACATTCCCTCCCCAGAACCTGAATCTTGAATAGGGGGAGAAAGAAATAAAAAATGTCTAGAGTTTATCCACTCTAAACAGCCATGGCCTCAAGGCTACTTCTGTGGTCTACCACTGGTGTCCCAATTCTTTGCCGCTTTTTTGGTTCCTCAAATTTTCTAGCCTTTTTGAACATTAAACCTTAACACTAAATCTGTGAGCCCCCAACATCCTTCCAACAAACTCCCTTTTATTTCTATCACTCTCTTTGTTGCTTAAACCAGTGAACTCCAGATGAAACAGTACCTCATCAGATTATTAACAGTAGCGTGGAATTCAATAGGTATTACGTTGAATTATTACAAGTAAATTCAACATAGACTATAAACCAATATTTAAGTGTGGTTGTGTTACAAATACAACTAACACAAAAAAAATTTTTGCCCAACGATCATCTTACAGGTCACCTCCCAGCAAAACTTTTCTAGTTACAAAAACTTTCACATCCTTAATAGAAAGGCACCATAACATACCTGACATGGGTCTTTACTACCCATTCTGCTCTAGGAAGTGTCTCAGAAGTTTTCAGTCACCTGAAAATGGAGAAGCAGGAGATCAGTCTTTCGAAGAGGGAATTTTAAAGACATACAAAATAAAAGATAGAGATCCTGCATGCAATTTACACATTACAGGAGAGAAACATGCAACTTTAAAGAAATTTTAAGTAATGTTTCATTATGAATATCAATATGGGGACCTATAGGGGCTCATCCTTGTACATTTTAAAATAGCTCAGCAGAAAGCTTTACTTTGGGAAGCAGCAGGTCTAATCTACAGTCATTGAAATTTTACAATGTGTCATTTAAGATGTCAGACTTTGTGCCCAGGTTACATTACAGTTCACTTGCGATGGGCAGGATTATTAAGAGTTATGGCTAATTTATGCGGCAGCATATGGTTTTTCTTTTTACAGCTATTTTTATTAAACAAGTTTTGCAAAGTTTTAACATTAAAATTAACAGCTAAAGAATTGTTTATGCAAGTTGCTGTCACAGTTTATGTAAAAGAGAAATATGTGCTATTAAAATCAGACATTTAGGTTACCTTTGGTTTTTTGCGATGCATGTTAGCTTTACACATCCTGATTCTCTTGCGATAATTTTCCTTTAAAAAGGGGGGTATAGAGTGATCTCTTTTCATCAAAACAAGACATAATGCCCTGAAAGCTGACTTCAAACCATGGTTGAAAATTCAGTTATTTACACTTTATCACAATCTACAAATACATTTTTTTGTTGTTGGTGTGTTTTAAAAAGAAAAAAAATGCCCATCATGCACTGCTGCAGGCAGCTTGGCACTTCATACAAGAGGATTTTTCACCCCCGAGCAGTTTAGGTGGCTCCCTTAGAGAAGGCATGAGAACCCCGAGAATTAAGAGGCGTGGAAACAGGGCCAACCAATTCCATCGTTTCCTCTTTTGATCTCTTAGGAGGGAGGTCACGGCCAGTCTTTCATGCCAGATCCTGCCCCAGACCAGCTGATTTACCATAGCATTTCTGGGATTGGAAGGGAAATCCTTAAGGGCACCCAGGGTTCGCTGAATTGTCACATCTAAATGGAGGTGTTACTCCTTTGCAAGGGTGCAGATTTGGTGTCAGTCTTAGGGCCACTTAGGGGCTCTACAGAAAAGGCAAACTAGAGTGCCTGGCACTTTAAATTCTGAGGCCTATACATATGGAAACCTATCCAAGTTTTGGCTTAGTTGAAGTTTTCTCTCAAAAAATTACAGCTTATGACAGGATTCAATAGAACTGCTTTCAACAACTTCCAGGGGGTGAAAAAGCTTTGGTTATTTTTAAACTAAAACTTAACAACTCAATAAACTTTTTTTTGGTAAACTTAAAATAAAACCCCCCCACCATTTTTAAGAATGTCTCCAACTTTTAACAAGACCATTAACTTTAGAGTTAATTTAAGTTTATTTGAAAGAGAAAACTATTTTATTGTCCACCCCAAAAAAATGACAATTCATCACATTTACTTTGATTAAAAAAGGACTAAACTTTATTGACAAACTGCTGCAGACATTTTGACATAAGTTTAAGCTACCTATTTAAGCAGACTTACACATGTAGCATTTAATCTTCCAAGAACAAAATGGGAGGATGGTACAAATCCAATTAGGACTTTAACTTCTGTACAAAGTGGATTTTGATTCCTTTCTCATTCAGCTGCAGTGTCCCTTTTTATATCATGCTAGTGTTGAGACATACTTGACTAGCAAACTTGGGAACAGTTCAACATTGACAATCGTCAATTTAAGAATATCAGCTTTTGGCCCCAGTGTCCAAGTGAGCTTTTTCATGGAGTGCAGAATCTCAGATGGACAAAATACTTTTGTCTTTTTAAATACTGAAAAATTTAATTATTAGTATTAGTACTGAAAGATTTTGTGGATAAAAAGCTTTACATCAAATTCAATTCAGGTGACTATCCCCTCTCCCCCAATTAATCTCTTCAAAACCTACTCCCTGCTAAGTATCTCTCAACACTGTATGTCTGGGGCTAGATTTCAAAACCCACATAATGAAAAAGTCAGTTTTACAAACCTAATTTTGTTGTTGCTTTTTTTAAATCAATTAACGTTAAAAATTGCATCAACTATTTAATTCATGAGGATCTTTCATATTAAAATTTAATCTTAAGATTCAACCGCCATGTGCTTTTAAAGGAATCATTTTTAGAGACATCTGAGCTCACTTTTACATGGTGGCACCTACTGCCGTTAACGTTTGTGATTTTAAATCTTAAACAGCCCTGAATTTTGAAATGTAGCCTAGTTTGGGATTCTGCAACTACAACTTTACGGGATGCCTCAAATCAAAACTAAGAGAAAGTTAACAAGCCTTAACTTCAGAACCTTTAAGCAAGCAATGTCACTTTTAAAACTAACAGGTTTGTGTTTTTTTTTTTTACTCAACTTTTGTTTTATTATAAAAGGTACATTTCTGTTTATATTTAAACAACAAAGAAAAAAGCATCTACACACTTAAAAAATTAATTCGATAGTCCTAAATCTATTTTAACTCATTTTAAAATACTACATACAGAAGCCAGAATGCAGAGTTAAGAATGGAGTAAGGTGGGGAGAAGAAGGGGACCACGAAGAAAAACACTTAGACAATTACTTGTCTGTTGTGGGTAAAGCAACAGGAATCCTGGGAGATACAAGAAATCAGTAACAACTTTGCTCATAACTGATATTTTCCCCTCATGTTTGAATTTAATAACATCCATATGGGTGCTCTCTGTATGCTCCCTTCACTGGCCTAGCTGGAGGGGCCTTCAGCGACGGCCTGGTCCCATTCCAGTCATCTTGCCCTGTGGGGAAAGCAAGAACAATTTATAAACCAAGCGCCAATGGCATTTTAGAATGAGCAGGGATAGGTCACGGGGTAAAGATCAACAAAAACACTGCTTTACTTCCAGTGTCTTCCCACCTCCCTGGTGGTCCCTGCTGATTTTCATTCTATTTGACTTTCCTGAGGAGCTTGAACAACTTCCCAACTAAAGGCAGTTTTGAGTGATTGAACAGAAACAGCTCTGAAAGGGCCTAGAGTCTAGCCCAGACAAGAGTTTCTCCACAGGTAAGAATCTATACTCTAATCCCCCAAACCTAGAGGAAACCTATCGATTTTAGTGAAGAAATCAATCTCAGTGGGGCATATCCCTTTGCTGCTCCCAAAGCAGTTCGGTAGGCAGTGTCAGTCTCAGATAAGGTGACAATTTCTAGAAGTCTTTTAGACTGGAAGCAGATAGCTTCCTTTCATGCAATAGCAAATGTGGAGAAGTACCCTCTGGTGCTCTGGGAGAAGCAAGCAAGGGCCAAATCTCATGAGGGACTCTACTAGCAGAGCTGATCCACTGCTCTGGTGGAGGCAAGTACAATCAAATGTTATTTACAGCACTGATTACTCGAATTCATTATCTCTTTTCTTAAGCCAATAAGCCAGAGAAACCAGACATGATCAACATCCTCAAATGGTTTGCCTTTGTGAAATAAAAAGCCTGAGGGAGGTGATCACTCTTTTCTAGAGTTGACTTCCCATGAAAATGGGTTGTAGTTTTGGTTATAAACTGATTCTCCCCCCACCACCACTTTACCTATGCCAGTTCATTTCTCAAGTATGTTTCCAGCTATCTGCAGTCACAAACATCTGCTTCCCATTACTACAGACCTAAAGCCTCTATATAGGTCTAAAGTCACAAGGAACCCTATCTAAGCCTTTTTATACACCTTGTATAATAGATGTCTATCACTTTCTAAGTGGGTTCCTCATACCAACAAGACAGTTTCCTTTTCTGTTTTAAAAAGCAGAAATCAAAACAGATAAATCGCAACATCATACCAGAAGCAGAAGGAGCAGCCTACCTTTTCCAGTTGTCTTTTCTCCAGCGAAACAGAAATGCAGTTCAGTTAAATGCATAGGTCCCATTGGGTTCTCTCTCTAATGGAGGGAAATACCCAGGGCCAATCACACTAAAACCTTCTAAATTGTGACTTAAGAGCCGAACAGTGTAGTATTATTGACAGCAACTGTCCAGTACCATTTAATTACAATGGGTAAAAGCTGTTTCCCTGGACAAGGAGCTGATTGACTACTACATATTTTGCTGAGGAGTTGAACTCAGCTTCTCTGTAGGAAACCCTAAGAGGCTCTCCTTTTCATCAGCTAGGGATAAAGGAAGACATACAACTAGTATTTTAAGATGAACTGTCAACCTTTGAGCCCTTTGCCAAGGACTCTGGAATTCCCTCAGGAATGTAGAAAATACTTCACATTTAAAAGACTGCTTTCTCTGCATCCACTGCTACATGGCACTCCCTCTGGAGCCCATTAAAACCAGGCCATAATTGGCTCTTGAGGACACTCTTGAGTAACATGTTTTCAACCAAACCTTGGTGAAGGCAATTTGGTCCTGCTGCCTTTCCAGCTTCTGTAACTCTCTGGGGACCAAGAACAGAGTTGAGTTCTCTCCAAGTCAGTGAGGAACTTGGGTTCAGTACTGCCCCATATATGGGCTCCAGTTCCTCTAGTCTCTGAGGCTAATCGGCACTATTCTTGCCCCCAACTTACTCTGGCTAGCTATTTGCCATCTAGGTTCCTTTAGCTAGCCATTTTCTCTATACTGAGATTCTTTTTGATGAGATCCAAAATTATTTTTAAAAGTGAAAGGGTCAGAACAGTAAAACTGGGTAGGAGTAAACTAGCAATGTGACCTAAGTATCAGCAGCAAAGGTCCAGCAATATAACCTAGGACTATCTATCTCCTGGCCAGAAACAGAAACAAATCACCATCAGCTTAAAAGTCTGCTACTCCCATTTATGGGCTGTTAAGCTGGACTAGAGCCCTTGTCTTTTTGTTTTTTTAAATGGTTTTACTTTCATCTCTGCTATACATTTTTTTTACACAGTATCTTTTTTTTTTTAAAGATTTATTTATTTATTCATACAAGCTGGGGTGCAGGCCAGAGATGTGGGTCGGTGAGCGGGCTCACCAGAGACAGAGGTGAGCAGCAGAACAGGCAGACTGACGGAAATACACTGCTGAGGGGAGCAGCAGGTGACGCAGGAGAGGTCTGCTGCGCCATGGGGGAATCTCCCTGGCTGGGGACTGCACTGGTGCCGCAGCTTCCAACAGGTCCACAGCGCTGCGCTTAAACCCACTGAACCACCAGGGAGGTCCCAGAGCACTTGTCTTTAAGACATCTACTTAGTCTTCCAAGAATAATAATAACCTTAAATCACTTTAGCGGTTCCTCTTTTTACTGTATACCAAAAAATTTACGTAAGAGTAGTACTCTTATGTCACATCTTCCAACATCTTCTTGGTGTTCTACAGGTGTCTCCTTAAGTGTGTGATTGACTCAATATCTCAGCCACCAGCATCCTCCCAAGCACTTACTTGTACATTCTGCCCCACGACAGAAATAAAGACATACCATAAGCTTCGTAAGAATCTTGAACCTCCCCATGTCCATAGTCATAATATTCTGAGTCCCTGAAAGTCAAAGACAGAGTATTAGAGAACCACAGCTAACTATGTTTAAGCTTTTCATGCTGCCCAAATACTTTCATATTTTGGTTATTTAACTGTGTATATTATAGGGAAAAATGCTCATTCTGATACATCTCCTAACCACGAAATATTTTTAAAACATATATACGCTATGTACTCATTAAAAAAAAAAGTATAACTATAGCAAAGAATGATGGATACCACACAATTTTAAAGCACAATCCAAAATTGACCATCTTAACCAGATTGTACATACACATGCATTCAGAGCTCATTGGAAGAGAGTAACAAATATGAAAAGAACTGTCCTGTCCCTACCGTAGGGTTATGAGACACTTTTAAAATCAATCTGACACAAAGCACCCAAAATGTGTTTCTTAAGAAGCTTAAATTATGATAGTGAGATTCTAGTTTCTTTTTACACAACTTTAATGTAGCTGTGGAATTTTTTAAAAAATCAATTAAAATAATTTAAAGGTATTTCCCCCTTTGTTTCCATGTAGCCACAGGTCAGGAATTTTTCATCTGCTATTTGCAGATCCTGCACTATTATTTAAGATTCACAAGTTACCCAAACTGGCAGATCCAACGCATACATTACGGGTGTCAAAAGCAAAGGAGATACCCCCCCCCCCCCCAGGGTCAGGCACTGCTTCTTTAATCTGTGCTGCCTAAACCTCTCAGCTCCTGCAACTCCCTTCACCCATCTCTAGGACAAAAAAACAGCATTTCTACTGCCCGACTCACCCCTGACTCTGGCTGTAATAGCCTTCGTAGCCTTCATAACTCTGTTCTGCGTATGTGTCATCATAGCCCTAGAAAAATAAAGTGAAACAAAGTTAGAGTCACAGAATGTGGAAGGTAATTATACCCCATGGTAGTATGGTAAGCTTCTGGATTAAAAGAACACGGAAGTTCCCTCCAAAATGTTGATGCCCATTGACTAATGTCTAATATACAAAGTTTTCTTTTTTAAAAAAACCAAAGCCTTCAAATGTGGACAGGAAATAAGGTTCAAAGATGAACTTTGATATTATCAGCAGTAGTAGTGGGAGAATCCTTAGTAAAAAAATTACTTAGCAAAATCCTCTGTACATCAAGGGATAGCTTTTTGGTTTAATCTACATACATTTACTACAACAAAAAGATTCCAAATCTTACAAGCAGGCCCTGCCACCCATACTAAAAGCCAAGCCCCTCTCAAATTCCTTTGGTAACATTCTAGGTATTGAGAAATGGCACACTATTTAAACTTCTTACACATTCTTCGTATGTTTCAGGTGCAGGGGGTGGAGGCAAAGGTATTCTCTGGATGCCTGCTGTCCGAGCTCTTGGTGCTGGAGCACCCCTCACAGTAGGTGGGGGTGGCACTCCTCGAGTCACAGTGGCACCTCTGGTGATGGCTCCTCTCACGGCAGTACCGCGCACTAAAGCCCCCCGAGGTGGTCCAACACCACGCCCCCTGTATAAAGAAAGGTCATTTAAAATTCAACTCTTTATAAATAGGCTACATTCATGATCATATTTACTTGCCAATTCTGGAGCCAGATAGATTTCAGGACATGTTCAGTGGCCGACTACTAAAGCACAGAGGCATGTAGGGGTAAGTAAAGGACAGTTACCGGGACTCTCCAGGTCCCAAGGTGGACCTGTGAATTTCTCATCATCAAACTGCCTGGCAGGTTCTGAATACTCCATAAAGACTGGTCAGAAAAGGGAAATTCTAAAGTCAAATATCATTTAAAAATCCTAGAAATGTACAAAATTAAAAGATCAAAAGTTTCATTGGGACCACAGCATCTGACTATGGCCAAAAAAGTGTCCAATTCTACTCTTGATCCAACATACAAATGCTGAGAATCTGTCTAAGCTGCAACTAAGAGTACCACTGAGAGATCGTATTAGCAGTCAAACTTATATCCCATTTCTGGTTGTCTTCATTATTTTTACCTAGGAACAGGTGGAGGAGGAGGTGCAGCTCCCCGGCCTCTCACTGGCACCCCACGTCCACGAGACGGTTCTGGTACGCCATTCAAGTAGGAGAGCTCTAGAAACTGTTCCTGGCAGATATCATCCATCATATCCTGTGAAGATATGAAGGAAAGGTAATGAGGAGTACTGTGCAACATCTCCATTTTCTGCTAAGAAGTAATCTAGCCCACATGAGCCTTGGATGCTAAAGAAAGTTTTGAAAACCCAGATGAAGTCTCGGGTCATGCATTCTCTGAAGTCAAACGGTACCTGACCTGTCACATAACTGAGGAATACTTGATGGCAGACTCCTCATTATTCAGATGAAGTGGCCCCTGCCTAGTTCTCTGTATCGCTTCGATCCTCTCTCCACGTGTAACATCATTCTAATTCATGCTGAACAACTTGTAGTTCAGAATCTGTCTTAGTCTTAAACATTCATTCCTGCAAACATCAACAGTTTCCTCTTTCTAGAATAATAAAAGCCACTACCATTAAGCTTTTTGTGCTGGGCACTATGTAGTAAGTTTTATATAGATTTTTCAGTTTAATCTTCAAAATAATCCTGAAATACGTAGGTAGATCTTCCCATTTTACAGTTGGAAAAAGATTTTCAGGGAATATAAAGAAACCAGCCTAAGAACACAGAGCTAGTGTGTTAGAATCTAGATGGAAATTCCGAATTACCTGTTTCCAAAATCTAGGCTTTGACTCATTAGACTATTATTGTCTTTTTTTTTGTCCACTCTGACAAGACTTAAATCTAAAATATCACTTCTTTTGAAAAACTTTCTCTTGATGTCAACCCCCACTACTTGCTCTTTTTCCCACAGCACCATATAATTTTCTCTACACAAGCACTTACCACATCATTTTAGAATTGTTTCTCTGTCTTTCTCATTACAATGTAGGCTTTTCAGGAGCCATTTTTGTAACCTCAGATTCAAGTATAGTATTAGGCACCTACCAGATACTTAATAAATTGTTTGGGATGAACAAGGAACCTGAGGCTCAGAAAACTGAAATAACTTGTCCAAGATGATGCAGAAAAAGTTCCCAGTCCAGTGTTCTTTCTACAGTACCAGGAAGCCTCTCTGATACAGTTAATGGTTCTAAGGGGAAAACGGAGGGCTCTGGTCATGGATGCATAAATAGGCTCACTTTTTTTTCTTCACAAGAGGGAAGAATTGAGTAAAATGCCATTTGCAAATCTTTTCACATATTTCCTTATGAGAGCCATTTAATTTATTCCAGGTGGATACGGCTTCAAGAATACAAGAATCCAGTTGCTACACAGAAGTGCCCCCTTCCCCTCTCTTTACCTAGTCTCCTATTTTACGTATTATTGCTCAAGACTCACATTGAACAATTAAGTGACCAACGATAGCCCATTTATTCAGACTCTTCTGCCACATCAACACTGAGGAAAACAGGTGTCCTCGGCAGGCATCTTTTTTGAAGGTCCACATACATGGAAGCCTAGTAAACCTATCTCCTTTGAAACATATGCTGAAACTAATGATAAAGATGGGCATTCCCCTGGAATTCTTCAGAAAAAAGGATGCTTCAATACCTCAAAAAGAGTGAAAATAACTTCCTCAGGGGAAAATTTACCAGCTCTGAGTTTTTCTCTAGTGTATTGATATTTTAAGTTGGCTGTTTCAAGTTGAACATTCTAATGAAGATTTTGTACTTGGAAGCAAAGTGGCTGTTGAGATGAGACAGCACTGGAATCCTTGGAGCTCAACATTATAGGTACACACTGCTTACACGTTTTTGCTTTACCAATTTTCACACCCTCTGACACCACATTTAGTTTCAACTCCCTCATTTTACATACACAAGTAAACCAAAAACTATCTTGCCTCCTCTTAATTTTAGCAATGAAAATGTGACTGCCTACTAAATTCTAGTTGGACAGTATTCCAAATGCTTCCTGAGGTTCCAGACTCATCCATTGTCACTAAATATTCAATAGTAGTATGTTAACTCTGACAATCAACAGGCCTTGCTAAGAGAAAAAAAGTACAGCATTTTCAACTTATTCGAAGAATGGACCCTCTGACCAGGTATTAAAGTAAGGTAGGTAACCTGATCTATCCTAACTTTCTGGGCCTCAATTACTTTCTGAAAAGAAGTTACATGGTAATTATGTTCAATATCATCGAAACAATCATGCCTCTTTCAAATCAAACTCTACTTGAGTGCATTCAGGAGAGACAGCCCTGAATGTACCCAGGGCATTTAATTTAACCCATAACATTGGATACTATAAGTTTTCTGCTATTATCCTCTAAACTGGTTTCCAGAGTTTAGAACATAGATCCCTAAGTGCAGTGGGTTTATGACCATTTTAATCTAGTCCTATCATAATGTTCTAGGTCCTGTATATTATCAAAATATTTTGACTCAGTAAAGATTCTGGTAATTTGTTATTAACCAGCTGTTAGAATTACAAATACATTATGGACACAAGATATTGGCATATAACTAAAACCACCTTAGGTAAGGAGTAGACTGGTCTTGGGGTACAGTGCTTTTCGAGTTAGGCACAAGTAATGGCCCACCCTCAGAAAAACTAACATAAATGCAGAATTTGATACAACAGTTTTTGGGTATGCAAAGACCCTGGTTGGGAACACCTGCCTTAACAACAACACAAGAGCCCTGAACTCTCTTATTCAAAAGATAGGATACAGATTTCCTTACTGGAACTAGAAACTTCTTGACTTCCTCCATAGCGTGGGCCATAAGAGCATAAGCCTCACATGGGGGTCCAAAGACTTCAATGAAGACATGTAGATCCATATTCAAATGGGCATATTTGGGGTCTCCACCTTTACGCAGTTCTTCCTCCTGTGGAAAAAGGTAGAAAAATATTACATCATAATGAGTATGGAGAAAATGACACCTTTATCACTAGATCAAAGAGAAAGCAAGAAATAACCCCAACAACTAAGAAAAACAGTCAAGTGTAAGAAAGAAGTAAAAAAAAGCTCTAGAGGGCCTCCCTGGTGGTACAACGGGTTAAGTCTCAGCCTATGAAGCCATCTGCAGCCACTGCAGCACAAGTTTGATCCCTGGCCAGGGAGATTCCCACCTGGCGCAGCAGATCTCTCCTGCCTTGCTCCCCTCAGCAGTGTACTTTTGGTCAATCTACCTGTTGTGCTCCCTTGCTCTGTCTCTGGTGAATCCTTTCACCACCCCACACCTCTGGCCTACACCCCAGTTCTTGTATGCATAAATAAATAATTCTTTAAAAAAAAAAAAGCTCTAGAGAACAGTAAATTTACACAACCTACTAAATCTGTGATTGGTCTGCTCTAAAAGTTTAACTATTGTCTTGAATTCACTGGTATTCATGTTAAAAGGCATAGAAGTGGCAAATTTAATTCCAGCCTCCATTTGGATAACAGATGTTTGCCAAGCATACAGTCATTCATTTATTGACAAGTATTTGCTTTTAAATCCCAGGTAGAGCTCTTAATCACTAGCTCTTATCTGCTTATATTGTCTGGAGAGTTCTATGGGAAGAAAGAAGTCAGGATAGCTAGAGAGGAGAAAACCTCATTAGCTAGAGTAACATACTTTAGCCCTAACTGTAATCATCTAGTAAGAAATGAGTGGACTAGAGAAGGTCTGGGAAAAGAATGTTTGTCAAAGAAGCCTGAAAATGTTTAAACAGCTTCATGTTAAGGTGGCTATTTTCCAGCAGTCAGTGAAGGGGGTTGGGGCAGACACGAACATGATGTGTATTTATCATGACTTTATCTCTGAAGTCACATAACATCACCTTCACCACATCTGTTAGTGAAATGAGTTACTAAGTCCATTCTAGACTCAAGATAAAAGGATTCAGATTACATTATTTGAATGGAAGAGTGTCAATGAACTTACACTGACAGGTGCATAATAAGTGTCAACTTTTATTATTTAAAAAATATAAAAATAAAAAGGAGGCCTGGGCCTCCCTGGTGACCCACGGGTTAAGTCTCAGTGTTACCACTGCGAAGGCCCACCACGACGGCCTGAGTTCAATCCCTAGCCAGGTAGCTGACACACATGGCACAGCAGATTTCTTCTGTTTCACCCCCTGCTCCCCTCAGCAGTGTATTTCAGTAGATCTGCCTGTTCTGCTCCCCAATCTGTCTCTAGTGAATCCTCTTAACCACCGCACCTCTGCCTTGCACCCCAGTTCTTCCACACAAAAATAAAGTGTTTTTTTTAATGATTTATTTATTTATGCATACAAGCTGGGGTACAGGCCAGAGGCGTGGGGCAGCGAGAGGTTTCACCAGAGATAGTGGGGAGCAGAACAGGCAGATCGACTGAAACACACTGCTGAGGGGAGCAGCGGGCGAGGCAGGAGAGGTCTGCCACACCATGTGGGAATCTTCCCCGCCGGGTGACCGCTGCACCATCAGGAGAGGTCCCACAAAAATAAAGTCTTAAAAAAAAAAAAGAGGCCCGAAAGATTAAGTTTTTAAGATGTAGCAAGTATGTCTCATCCAAAAAGCTGACCATAGAAGACTATTCTCTTTTGTTGGGAAGTTCTTGGCATTTACTATAAAAAGCATTTGGGGTCATAGCATGAAGTAAAGCATTAGGTTCAGTTGTCAGGATTACTTATAGTTCCTTTTAGGATACTTTCTTTTAGCAGGCCCCACATTCCAGCTCACTGTAAAATAAAGTAGCCAACAAATCCTCAGACTCACCTGCTCTTACCAGACTACTAATCTTATTTTCCCACATCATTAGAAGGGAATGTGCTGCTCACATTTTAGTGTTTTTCACTTTGGGTAGATTGTGGTACCTTCAGCTCCCTTTCCACGTTTTCATAAACAAGCTTAGTAATGCCAAAACGGCTACAACTGTTTCCATTATGTCCTCAAAAGTCAGAAAGAAAATAACCAGGCCCAGGACCCAGGGTTGCCAAGCCAGTAAATTAACTGCATCTATTATCTCTTATGTTCACAAGAGTTTAAGAGTCACAGTCTGTAAATATACAAGTGCTACCTTCCATAAAGTATTTCTATTGGACGCTGGGTTAATGGAAGGCATTATCTTTTTGTCGGACTGATTTGACCTTACCTTGGCTTTGTCTCTCATTGAGCCCTTTCCCAAGACAGAGATCTTGGCACCAGTCTCTTCCTGCAGCCTTTTGATTGTATTTCCTTGTGGTCCAAGGATTTTCCCCACAAAATTGAACTGCAAAAATTAAAAACAGATTTCTAAATACACATGTTTCTATAAAGCAGTTCCATATTAATTATCTCATTTGATTTCAACAACCAAATAAAATAGATGCAACATTACCTTCCCTATTTTATTGAAAAATGGTTTTAGTTGTACCAGTGAAATGATTAACCTAAGGTTATGCAATTACAAAGTGACAGTTCTAAATAAGGAAGCTAAGCCTTGAATTTGGTTTCCTGATGTAGTCTAGTGCTCTTTCCCTATCATCACATTGCAACCCTTAGTACCTTGCCTAAACATTTTTAAGGCAGTGATCTTAGAATGGCACCCTTTGGTGTTACTAGTTTGTTAAACTACATATGACTGACTGTTTTCCAGAAAAAAAGGAGAGAAAGGAAAAAGAGAAAAGATAGAGAACAAGAAAGCATTTATTTACAAGTAAAAATTTGAGTGGAAAATAAACTTAACTCTATCCAGTTAAAGATTTCCTTTTTAGAAACTGGTTAATATTTTGACAGAGAACAATCCTTCAGGGTTCAACTTTTGACTTTGGAGCCTGAATATTTGAAAAATTCTTTTTGATAACAAAGCTAAACTAGTAGTTACAAATTTTTATGTTTCAAGTATTAGAAACAGCACTGTAAGTATGGAAAAGAAGTTTCACAGGCTTGAGTTTATGATGCATTACAATCTCTACAAGTCTATAAAATGGCCCATGGCTCTCCTATCTACAAAGATGACTCAAAGAAGTGAGGCACGTTATGCTTACCTTGGGATACTGTTTGACAGGTATCAGTACCCGCTCCTTTAGTTTCATGTTCTTGTGAGAAAATAAATCCAAGTAATTTTCTTCATCATCATTTTTTGAATCCCCTTTCTGAATCTTCTCAATTTCTGATTAGGACAAAGATAATTTATTTTTTTCTGGTAAATTTCCACATCTGCTTACAAAAATAACATGGAGTGCTGTATCATGAGACCAAACAGTTCAATGGTATGTGCTTACTTCAGATACAGATTGGGTGAAAGCACCAAAGTTACATGAAGGTGACTAGGCAGTTAAAAGCCTACTTCTGGTAGGAGCAGTTGGACCTTCCACCTCCATCTGAAGCCTGTACACCAGAGACTTCCAACTATTTCTTTAAAATATTTAATAAAACTAATGGGGTGAAATGGGGCAAAAGAACTAAGAAAAAATGCTGCATCAAGTATAAAGCCTTATCGTGATAAAGACACAAAAGTCAATAATTAAAATAGACCATGCAGTTCCATTAAAGTTCCACTGTAACAGTAGTGCTTTGGGTATTAGTAATCCTTGAGAGATTGAAAGATTTGACATCTGACTCTTACTCTGCCCCTCATTAGTTTTGTGAACTTTGAACAGTTATTTAATTGCTCTGAATTCTGGTTTCCTCATTTGTAAAATGGAGGCATTATCTACCGCTTGAGGTTGTTATAAAGACTGAATAAAATATGTACAGTGCTGATTTAAACTCCATTTTTAAAGAAAGGCTTACTATACAGTTAACATTACCTAGCCCAGGGGCCTCCCCGGTGGCGCGGCGGTTGAGCGCTGCGCTGTGGAGCTGTTGGCAGCGGTGACAAGAGTTCGACGCCCGGCCGGGGAGAGTCCCACATGGTGGGGCAGACCTCTCCTGCCTCGCCCACTGCTCCCCTCAGCAGTGTACTTCTAATCTGCCTGTTCTGCTCCCCACTCTGTCTCTGGTGAACCCTCTCGCCGCCCCACGCCTCTGGCCTGTACCCCAGCTTGTATGTAAAAAAACAAAAACAAACAAAAAAAAAATTATCTAGTCCAAATTCAATGTCCTAAAAGGAGAAAATATTCCAAGGTACTTCCATTGTTTCATCACATAAAACCCAAGATTTCCTATCATTTTTTTAAATTTTATTTATACATACAAGCTGGGGTACAGGCCAGAGGAGTGGGGCGGCGAGAGGGTTCACCAGAGACAGAGCGGGGAGCAGAACAGGCAGATCAGAAATACACTGCTGAGGGGAGCAGCGGGCAGGGCAGGAGAGGTCTGCTGCACCATGTGGGATTCTCCCCTGCCGGGCGTAGAACTCGTGTCACCGCTGCCAACAGCTCCACAGCGCAGCGCTCAACCGCTCCACCGGGGGAGGCGCAAGATTTCCTATCATTAGGGAACTTCACTTCTTCCTTCCTTTAGTGATTGCAAATATGTGATTGTAGTGGATAGGCAGGTGAAGACAAATACAGGTAAGATCATTTAACCACTATTGGAGACTTATTATTCAGGGCAGGCATCTATCCTGTAAAGCTTAGGAGATACAAAGAGCAGCAGGTATGGTCCCCATGTTCACTATGTTTAATACAGTTGAGAATTAAGATGATTCATTTAGCTGAAAAAGCAAAAGACTAAGTTAAGAGGCAACTTGAGCCTTCAAGAAGGAACATCTTCCATGTCTGGAAGGACTAAACATATCTAATACCTACTATTTAATACTATGTATTAAATACTGTACAAATATTACCTTATTTATCCTAAAAAATAACTCAGTAGAGTAGATGGTACCATTCCCTTTTTACAACTGAGAAAACAAACGGAGAGAAATGAAATCTCTGTCAAAAGCTGCTAAAGTATCAGATTAAACACTAAAACCAAGTCTTTCTCTAACTTCAAACCTCATGCTTTTATTATTGCTTTCAATGAAGGGTTGGGGGGCACTTTATGTAAGCAAGAAAGAGCGGATTTGTAAAACTTTGGGAAGTACAGACTATACCCCCAAATACTGTCGTGTGGTTAAAGTCAATGGAAGGGCTCTGCAGTGCCTCACATGTTCAGGTGCCCAATCTTTTCTTTTTCAACTATTTCTTTCCTTTGCCTCATTTCTCCTGGAGAGCTAGGAGCAGGCTGCAAGGGAAAGGAAAAAGAAATCAAGGAGAAGCTCCCCCAAAATAAATTACCCTCAGGCAAAAGTACTTTCTAGACAACCTTTTTGGAAGGGACTCATTTAAATGATCTTCAAGTGGCTCTCTGGAGACTTTGGATGTCCCAAGAGTCAAAGAAAGAAAAGTTAAGGTGTAAACAACAGAGAGGTGACCAATTTGTTCCCCAGCCAGACACATAATAATCACCGTCTCTTCTCCAGTGCCGTGTATGTGCTAAGAATTTTGCATTGTTTGATTTTTGTTTTGATAGCCAGGATTATCTCCA
Source organism: Scalopus aquaticus (assembly GCA_004024925.1). Classification (NCBI taxonomy): domain Eukaryota; kingdom Metazoa; phylum Chordata; class Mammalia; order Eulipotyphla; family Talpidae; genus Scalopus; species Scalopus aquaticus. The sequence continues at coordinate 35,520 of PVIJ01005759.1, read as the reverse complement.
TTTAACAGGTGAAGAACTAGGAGTTCAGTAAAATCAGGTAACATCTAAGACCACAAAACTAATTAGTGACAACAGTATTTAAATTCAGATTACTCCTAAGAGCAAATTCAACAAATCTAGTGACATTTCTTTTACTCTTTTACCGTAACTTAATCTTCCCCTTTTTAGTAAGAATTTATCACAACCAGACTGTAAGCTCCAAAGATGAGGACTGTTTCTTAAATGTATGTCTCAGAGGAAAGAGCATGAGTTTGTTTTTTTTTTTAAGATTTATTTATTTATGCATACAAGTTGTGGTGTAGACCACAGGTACAGGGTGGTGAGAGGATTCACCAGAGACAGAGTGGGGAGAAGAACAGGCAGATCGACTGAAGTACACTGCTGAGGGGAGCAGAGGGCGATGCACGAAAGGTCTGCTGCGCCATGCGGGAATTTCCCTGGCCGGGTACCGAACTCATGCTGCAGTGGCTCCGGACAGCTTCATAGTGCTGTGTTTAACTCACTGCGCCATCAGGGAGGCCCCAGAGCATGAGTTTTGAAGCTAGAAAGAACTGGATTTGATTTTTCAGCTCTGCTACATGCTTAGTGTATGACCCAGAACACATCATTAAACCTTAGTCTTCCCTTCTGACCTTAAAAAAAAAAAAAAGAAATTTAATGAACACAAAGATGTTTTTACTGGAAAAGTTCGGAAAAATTGTATACAAGCTTATCAACTAGATTGGCTTAACTAAAAATAGACTACCATGTACATTCCATTAACTGAACACTTGATAAGGGTTACATAACAAAAAACTAGTCAAGATTTCCTGACTAAGGCATCCAGAGACAGTGTTTCTCAAGGAGGGTGAGATTGGGGTCTTCATCTAGACTCTCAATGTACTTGGGTCTTACCTCTAACTATAGCACTATTCCTCCTGTTAATGATTTCTTTTTTTTTTAAAGATTTATTTATTTATACATACAGCTGGGGTACAGGCCAGAGGTGTGGAGCGGTAAGAGGCTTCACCAGAGACAGAGCGGGGAGCAGAACAGGCAGATCAGAAATACACTGCTGAGGGGAGCAGCGGGAGAGGCAGGAGAGGTCTGCCGCACCATGTGGGATTCTCCCCGGCCGGGAGTCGAACTCACATTGCTGCTGCCGACAGCTCCACAAAGCAGCACTGAACCGCTGCGCCACCAGGGAGGCCCCCTGTTAATGATTTCTGGACCTCTTCCATCCTTAAACTGGGTATATGCCATTCTTAGTATAATAACGGGCATCTATAAACATTTACTGGATGAAAAAGTGCACCACCAATACCCTCAACTTCCCTTAACAATTCATGACTTTATCATTCTCAAGCTTACATACTTTGCCCTATACCTTTTCTGTTGGTACTGACTTTTAGAATCCTAAGTTTAGTAAGCTTACTATCTTCTTACAAAAAAAAAAAGCCATCAAACTATTTGTTTCAAGAGCACATAGCCAATACCTTTTAATTGTTGTTTATATCATAAAATCCTCTGAGAATCTGATTAATACTATAGAATACCCTTTTCCCCCTCCAGATATAAACAGTTTTTCAGATACAATGTTGACTAAGGGTGAATACTGGTTAAAAAATAAACTCCAGGGGGCCTTCCCTGGTGGTGCAGAGGTTAAGTGCTGCTCTGTGGAGCTGCTGACAGTGGCGATGTGAGTTGACACCCAGCTGGGGAGATTCCCACATGGCACTGCGAACCTCTCCTGCTCCTCTCAGCAGTGTATTTCCTTAGCTCTGCCTGTTCTGCTCCCCACTCTGTCTCTGGTGAACCCTCTCGCCACCCCAGGTCTCTAGCCTGTACCCCAGCTTGTATGTATAAATAAATCATTAAGAAAACAAAACAAAACAAAACAAAAAACCTCCAAAGCCTGAGCTAAAGGTCTTTAAGGGGATTCTCACATTCCAAGACAGAGGTAAGCCCTGTTATGAGATATTGACCAATGGTCTACCAAATACTAGTGCACAATTTATAGAGTTTCTGGCTTTTAATTTTTTTAAAAAAGAACTAATATACTCACAATAATACACTTCATTATTTTTAAATTCTAACAGTGCTACATGTATTTAAGTTTGGTTTCATGCAATTTAATTACATTCAGGGGACCAGCACCACAGTCAAGTTCCAGAACACTTCTATCACAGGGGTCCCCATACTATCCTTTTATAGCCAGTCACTTCCCTCTATCTCTGTTACCACTTACAAGCACTTAACTGTTCTCCATCTCTATTATTATCTTTTTAAGACTATTAAATTAATGGAATTATGCAGTGTGTACTCTTAAGACTGGCTTTTTTCACTTACCATAATTTGCTTGACATCCCTACAAAGCTGTTGCATTTATTAATAGTTTGTTTCTCTTTAATGATGGTAGTATTTCATGGTATGGATGTGCCACAGTTTATTCACCATTAAAGACAATGATTTGTTTCTAGTGTTTGGTTTTTATGATTAAAGTCTCCAAAACATTTGTATATAAGTTTCCTATAAGCCTGAGTTTAAATTTTTCTGGGATAAATGCCCAAGAGTACAAATGTTGAGGTGTATGGAAAACATGTTTAAAAAAAAAAAGCTTTACCAGACATATATGTATCCTAACAATCTGTTCTTATATTCTATATTCTTATATTCTATAAAAATATTAAACTGTATATCATCTTATGGGATTTACTTTTTCACCTAGTATTAGATTTCCAAGAGTTCTCCATATTACATATAGCTGTAGTTTTTCATTTGCACTTCATTTCAGTATACATATTTCATTTTGTAAATCTCATGCTATCCCATTAATGGTGAAACAAGTCACACATCACTTTGTGAACAAGGTGCACCATTTTATGAATGAAGCATTCATGTGCAAGTTTCTTTGGGCATATTCCTAGGAATGGTGCTGATGAATTTTAAGGAATTTGAATGTTAAGCTTTCAGATGAAATGTCAACCTGTTATCCAAAGTGGTGTCGATTCATATTTCGAGCAGCAATGTTTATGACTTCCTAATAATTGGCATCCTCTCAAGTCTTAAGTCTAGTTGGACTTAATTTTGTCAATATTACAGATTTTCATTATTTTTCTGTCTCCAAAAGTTTTTTCTCATTTATCCTTTTAGTTAACTTTATATTCAATGTGTCAAATTGAAAAAACAAATTCTGTTAGAATTAGTTTGCAAATATAAAAAGGCAACATGGGGTCTCCCTGCTAGGAAAGGGGTTAAGTCTCAGCACTATGAAGCTTTACGTAGCCACTGCAGCAGGAGTTAGATTCCTGGCCAAGGAGCTTCCCACATGGCGCAGGAGACCTCTCCTGATTTGACTGCTACTACCCTCAGCAGTGTGTTTCAGTCAATCTGCCTGTTCTGCTCCCCCCCCCCACCTCTGGCCTACTACATCCCAGCTCACTTAATCAATCTTAAAGAAAAAGCAACACGTTAAACATTCTGTTACTTTAATACTGAGACACAGGGCAAGTTAGAATAATTAGGCAGCTATAGGGACAGAGAGGCAGGGACCTCAGAGAACTAAAGTTAAGGATAAGGGCAACAAATGGAGGAAGGGGGGAAAGATATGGAAAGTATGCAAAAAGATGGGGGTTGTGATGCAGGAAGTTCCCCAGTACAGTAGGAGATTAGGTGAGATCACCGAGAACTAACCAATCATAGAGACACTGATGGAATTTGGAATAATGAGAAAAACAAAGTATATAATCCCAAACCAAAACTCCATAAAGGCTTCTCTGCCCCTCGCAGGTGCTTTCCACCTGGGAGTCATTACCTTTTGTCTTTTTTTCCTAAACTTTTCTTTCTTAAACAAAATTTGCTTCTGTTTACTTATTCAACAGTCTGTGAATACTGGCAGCAGCATCATTCCTGTCTGCCCACCTGTGACTGTGCAGGTGCTTTCCACCAACTCTCTATCCCTCTGCAGGGCAGCAGCCTTCCTGCCAGCTCCTGATCTGTACCATGCTGGGTCTTCTCTTTATTGACTGTCGCCCGCCCCCCCCACCCCCCTCAGCAGGGCAGCTCTCCTCAAGGCTGCCTGCCTGCAACCATGCAAGCCTCTCTTAGTAGGCCTGTCCCTATTGAGGCAGCTCTTCCTGCCCACTCATGCCTAAGCGGGTGTTCTCTGCTCTTCTGTCTCCTCCTTCAATAAACTTGTTCTTCAAAAAAAAAAAAAAAGTTTGAATTCCTTCTTACAGCTTCAGGAGACAAGAACTCCTGGTGGTTACCAGGGTGAAAAGCACCAGCAGCGGCGGCTTTGATTAAGGTAACAGCACAACTTGGCATCACTACTACTAGTTTCTCTCATCCACATCCCTCCCAGCATATTTCTTTTTATTCATCTTTTACCGCCTTCAGTAAAATTCTATGGTGACAATATATAATCCAAAAATTCCTCATTTGTAATATTGAGATAAAAATGCTTCCTGCCTCAGAATGCCCATAAAGATGGAATTAATGAGGAGCACACCTCACAGTAATGTTATATATTCTATAAAGGTCAAACATTATTATCATTTGTTATGATTATTCACATATAATAAGATGATTTTTACTGCTAAGCCCAAGACATTTCATGCTATTCTAAAAACGAAAGCATGTCTTTTCTTAAGCTGTTGCTTGTAATCAGTTCGATCACTGACCACTTTTCTAGGCAAACCACCATGACATTGTTGCAAATAGTGGTAGCATTTGCCTCTTTCCTTACATTTATACACTTATCTAGTTTGAGCATAGTTTGAGTACTCTCCATTTCCCCCTCAGTGGGGAAGGATGTCTGTGTTGAGAACAATGACTACCATCACTTCGAATACTTTGCGGAAACCTCAGATGTAAGGATTTCTGGCCCAGTGTCTGAGATTTTATATTGTTGGCGCATTTACTGTATTCCTGGAGTTGTAGCTTTCTATAATTTTGCCGTGGCTGACCCAAGAAACAAAACATAAGCAATTTTTTACAGAAATTATTCCAGGCCTCCTTGGTGGTGCAGGGGTTAAAGTCTCAGCGCTGGCCTCTCTGGTGGTGCAACAATGGGTTAAGTCTCAGCCTATGAAGCTATCTGCAGCCACAGTAGCATGAGTTCGACTCCCAGCCAGGGAGATTCCCACATGGCACAGCAGACCTCTCCTGCTTTGCCGGAAGCTCCCCTCAGCAGTGTACTTCAGTAGATGGGCCTGTTCTGCTGAATTCATTCTGGTGAATCCTCTCACCACCCCACACCTCTGGCCTACATCCAAGTTCTTATAGGCATAAATAAATCTTTTAAAAAAAAAGCTTACTGAAGCAGCGTTTTAATCAGAAGTAGGGGTAAAATAGATGGCTTGAGGGAGAAATCAGAGGGACTAGGTGATGGGACAATGCCGAGCTGTAAAGGAGCACTGGTCTACAGAGAACAAAGGCTACTTTCCTATCTATTCATCACGGAAGCAAAAAAAAAAAAAAAAAAAAAGGGCAGCCAAAAAAGAGAAGCTTTTTAGGTAGAAGCATCGTGCAACGTCTCTCAGTATTTGTCCATTTTGTGGGAAAGATATAATGCAAACCACCCTTTATTTCCCTCCATCACTCCATTTCACTGTCACCATCACCCTGAATGATGAACACGCGCTGTAAAATAAAGGGGTCCAACTTGCCGACCCTGTAGCAATTATTTTATGGGTCGTAGTCGGGAATCTGATTCGGAAAAGCTCAAGCTCCAATTACCACAGGTTGCTCCTGCCTCGGAACAACTTAAGCTCCAGTTACCGCCGAGGTGGACCGGGCCCCGGCAAGCGCGGCGCGCTGGACAGGGCACTCCAGAATCACCCCATCTCACCTCGGTCCTCCCTCCTTCCCACGATCCCTCCCCGTTCGGGCTGTCTTTGCCTCCTACACCCTCGGTGGAGGCGCTAACCTCCACCCGCGATCAAAAAAGCTCTCTCTTCGGGGGAGGGTTCATTTCTGGAAGAATCTGAGCACTCAGTGGGGCAGCTAGCGGCAAGAGGTGGGAGGGGGAAGGGAAAAGTGCCGGCAAGGGGGCGGGGAGCTCAGCACTATCCATCAAGATCTTCGCACTAAGAGATCGCCAAGTCGCCTTGGGCCTCCACTGCAGCCTAGAAATTCTCCCTTGCGCCCTGGGCAGGGATGGGAATGTGGAACCTAGGCTCCCGAAGATGAGGCTGAGAGGAGAAGGGGAGCTGGTGATTGCCTCGGTCCCTTGGGGGCGGGAAAATAAAGGAACAAAGCTGCTGCCACGCATGCCCCTGGGTGGCCGGGCGACCCAGAAGGACCCGGGAGGCCGGCTTACCTGCCGTCAGCAACTGCATGGCGTGAGTGAAGGACGGGTCGAGAGAATCCTTCTCGGCCATAAGTTCGGGCAGGTACTTGTTCTCCGGCTCCATCTTAACCGAGGCAGTGGCTGAGGGGGGCAGCAGCGGGGTCGGCGCCGGACCGCCTACTGTCGCGTCGGGATCGGTGGCCGAAGGCGGCAGCAGCGGTGGCGGCTGCGTCGCGGACGAGGCCCGGGCGCCCCCCCGGGGCCCTCCTCCGCCGCCCCGGGACCGGTGAGGCAGCGGTGGCTGCCGAGACGGCGCCTGACGCACTGAGGGGTGGGCACCTGAAGGGTTCATGGTGCCGCTGCGGCCCGAGGACCGGCTCATGCGCGCGGCGGGGTCGTTCCGGCGCTGCATTAGGAAGGATGTGCGCTCGAAGGATCTAGGAAGCGTCGCGGCAGCGGCGGAGGCCCGAGCGGCGGTTGGCGGGGGCGGGAGAGAGGGAGCGACGGCGACCGAAGCCGACCCAAGCGACCCAGCGAAAGAGAGCACCGGAAATGAGACGGCGCGCGTGCGCAGCCAGTCACCGGCACCGCCCTTGGGTCTCTCCGCGGAGAACAAAGTCCCCCAAACGGGCCACCGCGCTTGCGCACATTCGCCTCCCTGCTCGACTTTTCCCTCCGAGCCCGCCAGGCCTGGGGTTTGTGCGCTTGCGCAGGTTGCCGCGGGCTTCATTCGTTTTCGTTTCCACGTGACTCGGCGCTAGCGGGACACGTGTCTCCTCCCCCTTCTGGCCGAGTGCGCGGAGGGGGCGGGGGTGTGGAATGTCTTTGTCTGCGCCCGGGCCCGCGGAGTGTAGGGCGGCGGACCAGTTACTCAAGGGCCACACCCCCTCCAACGGCTGCGCGGCGGAGAGGGGGCTGTGTAAACCTCGGAGCTGGGGGCGGGCAGTGTGAGGGGCTTCTGAAGCGCGGAAATGAAAGACCTGCTTGGGGTACGCGGGAGGGGAGGGAGCGAGAATTGAGGCCTGAGGAACAGGAAGAGAGGGAGACAGGCATAGGGGAGAGAAGAGACGAATAAGGGACGACTGAGGTTGAGTCTGACGTAGGGCTGAGAGGTGGAGAAGATGAGAGGAAGCTTGGAGTGACGAAGTAGGGTCAGTAGGAAGGCTGAAGGCTTTTGGAGGACTTGAACTACTAGGGGCAGTTCAGATTGGATACTTGGAATCTAGCAAGAAAAAGCCCGACACCAAAGCAGGAACCCAAGAAGTCGTATCCTGTGGTTTCTCTAAAATAGTAATCTCTAAAACGTTAGCCATTTTTTTATCAGAAGCCGTCTTACAAGACGAAGCATTTTAGCTCTTTACATATATATAGTACGGCTTTCTGCTGACGTGTTTCTTCCGCAAAACAGTGGGGGAGACCAGGTCCTTAAATACTGATGTGAGCACGATTCCTGCTGCCTCCGTTGGGCCCATCGCAATGGATCCTTCCAGACTTGCTCAGAACCACAGATTCTTTCTACTGCTCTCAAGACCAAGGTGTATAGTGTACAATCGCCCTCGGCATTCTCCTCATCCCGGACTTTGTATGCAAGTGAAAGCTAGGTTTCTACTTTCCTATAGAGTAAAAAACTGGTGCCTTCGTTAACCTTTTCTTCCACGTATTTTTGCAATTTGAAAGCTGAGTCACTGTCGTCCCTTTTCCTTCTAGATCAGTTCCCCTAATAAGCCCACACTTTTCAAAAGCATTTCTGGAAATTACCTTTTGGGTGCCTGGACACTGTTGATTTTTGGATCTGAAATTTAGAAGCCTTCAACTAGGGAATAGTAAGGGCTGGCTACCTTTTTGGGTGTGAGGGAGAAGCCCCTAGAAATGAGAACAAAACGACGCCATAAATGATAGCATGTATGTTGTACATGTATTTCCAATGTCTGCTGAGTACTTTGAGGTCACATGGACGTTCATAGTCAAATAGGAGGAAAAAATAATGTTTTTTGATTAATTGTAATGAAGAATGTAATGTGACAAGTGCCAAAAGCTAAGTGAAAGTATGGAATTGGAGTTCAAAGCAGAAGATAGATTTCAGCCAGCGGATAATGAGTTCCAGGCAAAGGGAAGTGTGAATAAATGAACAAGGATGAGAATGTCAGAGACACATTTAAGGAATGGGAGTATTCCAGTTACGAACTGTGAAGAAATAGGTGAGTTGAGAGAGTAAATGCATAAAGGAGGGAAAAGGGGCAAGGAGAATTTATAGCTCCCTTGCAACTCATTTCTGCTGCTGTCCTTGAAAAGCCTGCTTGTGTGTTGGTGTTACAAATGGCTGAAGTGTCCTGGTTCTGTAATGAGATGTCCAGATAAAGGTTCCTTGAACTGAACTAATCAAACTTTGATAAAGAAGTGTCTGAGAAGGAGCTGGATAGTGGTATCTGTGGGTTTCTAGACTGGAATCAACAGTTTTTCTGGGTGACTGTCAAATCTTTACTTACTTTCTCTTGGGTGGGAGTTGGGGGGCTTGGACTCTTCTTCCTGGTGAGAACTACAAAAGGTAATCTCCTCTAGACTCTGGGTTGTGAAGCATCCGCTGAATAAGTGTGTGAGTGTATTGAAGGTTGTGTGAGTGTATTGAAGGGTGAGGGGAAGTTTCCCTGGAGGCAGGGAAGAGTAATTTCTGTTCTGAAAGCCTAGAGCTCTGGGGTTCATTTTGTATTGACCACAGTATGCTGCCCCAGATTCGCCTGAAGGTTTCAACAGCATGGCCCTGTAAAAAGACTGAGTGGATTGAGGTAGACATATTCAAACCCCACAATGCCTTGTCCTTACTGTGTGTCATTAAGAAAATCATAGCCTGGGCCTCCCTGGTGGCACAGTGGGTTAAGTCTCAGCACTATGAAGCTATCCAGAGCCACTGCAGCATGAGTTCGATACCCAGCCAGGGAGCTTCCCACGTGGCGCAGCAGACCGCTCCTGCCTCGCAGGATGCTCCCCGCAGCAGTGTACTTCAGTAGATCTGCCTGTTCTGCTCCCCACTTTGTTTCTGGTGAATCCTCTCACCCCCACCCCCACCTCTGGCCTACACCCAGATTGTATGCATAAATAAATCTTAAAAAAAAAAAGAAAATCATAGCATATCTGAGCCTTATAAAGTGGTAGCAATGACATCAACCTTGCAGAATTGTTGTGAACATTAACAAATAAAATATAAACTTCTTGACAGTAGGGTTTGTAAGCAGAAGCAGAAGTAATTATTATTAGGCCATTTAGTGCCTAAAGATTTTTGGGTGCTTTTATGCTAGCTGTGGATCTGAAACGCCTGTTCTCTAACCTGTCTCATTTTTGTGACTCTGACTAAACTTTATTTTGGAGGGAGGTTCAAAAAGACTTAACTTTCTTCTATTCTTTTACCTCCCAAATCCAGTTACTGTGGTGTAGGATGCAGTTCAATTGAAAGTGCAGTCATTCTGATGAAATTAGCTTCAAATACTGGCCCTTGCCCTTACCTGCTGATTGAGCTCATTTCTTAACCTTACTCCTTGATAAACCAGGTTGATAACAATACCTCCCTTAAGGCTGTTGGGTTAAAAGGGATAGTATCTGTAAAGCACTCAGTGTAAGGGCTGGTGATTAGTGGGTGCTTAAGCAATGATAGCCATTGTTATTGCTATACACATTTATTGAGTACTTCATTGCAGATGTTTACTTTCATCCAAGTCCCTAATAGAGGGAATGGAACAGGTGATCAAAGTTTGCCTGTAGCTACTTGACACATGTGATCTTTGCCAATAGAGGATTCACCAATCCCATCTATCTCCGTGCTTCAAAATCTTTTGGGGGTGGAGGGTGGGAGGAAGGCTGTAACCCAGGGCGGGAGGTTTCTCTTCCAAGAGTGTGGTTCATCTGTTCAATTTGAAACACCTACTTGGTGCCAAATATGCGGAGGGTGGAGAAAGAGATGGGGGTGGAGAGTCAATATAAAAAAAAATTTTTTAGGGCCTCCCTGGTGGCGCAGTGGTTGAGCGCTGCGCTGTGGAGCTGTCGGCAGCGCGAGTTTGACGCCCAGCCGGGGAGATTCCCACATGGTGCGGCAGACCTCTCCTGCCTCGCCCGCTGCTCCCCTCAGCAGTGTATTTCTGATCTGCCTGTTCTGCTCCCCGCTCTGTCTATGGTGAACCCTCTCGCCGTCCCACGCCTCTGGCCTGTACCCCAGCTTGTATGTAAAAATAAAAAAAAAATTCTAAGTTTTTTTTAAATTACAAAAATATGTGTTCCTAGTTTTAATAAAAATCCAACCACGAGATAGGGATAGAGTGAGAAGTAAAATTTCCCCCAAAGCTTATCCATTCGACTGCCCTGCTCCAAAGATACTCACTATTAAGTAGTTGTTGCTTATGTAGTCTTTTAGGTGTTTTTATCATGCATCTGTATTCAAATCTATTTTTTGTTTGTTTTAGACACAAAATTTCAGCAAACTACAGTTTTGACTTGTTTTTATTTTTTGACTTGTTTTTAAATGAAATAGACTAGTCACTCTTCTTTCTTAGTTTATATAAGTCCATTACATTTTCACATGGTTGCATAGTATTTCATTGAATACTTCTTAACCAGTCTCCTTCTAATAGAAATGTAAGTTGATTCCACCTTTTCAAGTATTGCAAACCATATTGCAATGAGCATCACGTACTGAACCTATTTGTGGACTAATATCAATGTATCTAGGGGTAAATTCCTAGAAGTGACACAAAAAGATTGTGCCAGAGGCAGGTGGGCAGCATCCTTGCCTCCCACCTCAGCCATTTCTGGATAATTACTTCCGTATTTTTAGCTTTTTTCACTGCAATTGATGAAAACATCATGAGATTGAACATTGAATAAGAGAGTCCATGCTCCCAAGGAGTTCTCTGTTTATTAAAAGTAAACCAGGAGGGCCTCCCTGGTGGTGCAGCAGTTAAGCCCTGTGCTGTGGAACTGTTGGCAGCAGCGATGTGAGTTCCACACCCAGCCTGGGAGATTCCCACATGGCGCAGCAGACCTCTCCTGCCTCACCCACTGCTCCCCTCAGCAGTGTATTTCTGTCAATCTGCCTGTTCTGCTCCCCACTCTGTGCCTGGTGAACCTTCTCGCCGCCCCACGCCTCTGGCCTGTACCCCAGCTTGTATGCATAAATAAATATTATTTTTAAAAAAGTAAACCAAGAGTTACCATGTACCTAGTGTGGAAACTGTTATAATAGAGGACTATACACTGAACTTTATTGGGAGCTGGGACTGGACAGGGAGTGACTGCTCAATTGCCGGTATGAATACGGAACTTGGATATTTAGAAAGTTGCCAGTGGAGGGGGCAGGGCACTCAAATGGTGGGGGTTCAACAGAATTTGGTCTTGTACCCGTTCTCCCGCCTTCATGTTCATAGCTCTAGAATTTAGATATCTCTCTCTTTTTTTTTTTTTAAGATTTACTATTTATGCATACAAGCTGGGGTGTAGGCCATAGGTGTGAGGTGCAGAACAGGCAGATTGACTGAAGTACACTGCTGAGGGGAGCAGTGGGCAAGACAAGTGAGGTTTGCTGAGCCATATGTGGGTTGGCACCCAGGCCAAGGATTGAACTCAGGCCATAGCATTGACAGCACTGAGACTGAACCCCTCAGCCACCGTGGAGGCTCTATTCTGTGTCTTAATGCTCAAGTAAGGAAATAGAATGCCCATGGGGAACAGCAAGATGACATCAGCAGTGATCTAGAATAGAGAAAGAAACCAGTGGCTCACAGGCCATATTTGGCCTGTGCACATATTTTAATTACCTGGCCTAATTTAAAAAAGTAGAAATAGTTGCCAACTTGTAAACACTGGGACATTTCACATTTAAAAAGATTCTAGATTTCTAGTTTTTCTTGAAATATCAGATATGCTAGGAACCCCTAGCATATTCTTTTCATATTCTTTCAAGCAATAATTAATTTCTGCCTTTAGAGGGCACCCCCCTCTGCCTCCTCTGGCATTTTGCTTACTAGCCTGACTAAACATTTGATTTAGTGACCCTGTTCTAGAGGGACCATTCTGGTGGTGGAATGGGAGAAGAGACTGGAGCAGGGTGGGCAAGGACAATCGTAGCCCCTTGTAGAATCTCTCGTCTCCTTTCACATTCTAGTTTGTCAGTTGGGAGGGCCTCATTTTTGCGGATGGCTCCTCTGTTACCAACTAACTGGAATTTGAAAGGAGACCTGAGATTCTATAATGGGCTCAATCTCTTCATCTCTACTTTCCACCTAGCAGTATGGTACTTGCCTGAGTCTGCTTTTGTGATCGATGCATTGGTATAGTTGGGGTAATGATTATACTAATCCCATTTACCCCCACCTCCTTGTGTGAGTCTGGTTCTAACCTTATTTTGAGTTATATTTCCTCCATCAATACCATTCTTTTTTTTATAATATATATTTTTATTGTTATTTATGTCTTTTACATTTTGTATTCCCCTTGGGTAGCCTACCACCAATTCACCCGTGATCCATCTCCATGGTCCCTTGTGTTCTTTTCTATTCCAATTTGTGCCCTTATCCTCCCCTTCCCCCCGCCCCATACCATTCTTAAAAAGGGAAAGTTGGGGAAAAAAGAGCTATTCTTAAAGCAGATATACTTGTGGTAGAACATTACAGTCTATGTAATTTACTATTTGGTTATGCAAATGACTAGGGCTGCACAAGTAATGTTTAGACTGCAGGGTGCCAGAAACTATAATAATCTCTACCTTTTATTGAAATGTAGACTGGGTGTCAGGCACTGTGCATAATCATTTACCTCCATTGTCATTTAATCTTCGTAACTCTATGAAGTCATTCTGAGCCACATTTTTCAGATGAAGAAAGTGAGACTTGGAGAGGTTGGGTTACCTGCTAAGGCCTGACAACCAGTAGGAAAGTGACAGATTAGGGTTTGAACACAAGTCTGTCCAACTTCAAACTACTATGATATTATGACACTATGCTGTCATCTAGGAGGATATAGGAGATACCAGCTCTGCCCTAAGGTATAAATTGGAGGCATAGGCAGGTATGCCGGCAGGCATTGACCAACTCCTCAGATAGGCAGCTCTCCATCACCACACCACACCAATATTATCAAAGGAAATGCATAGAAAGTGATCACTATACACTGAGGTGGGCTGGGGAGACTTCAGGAAGAGGTTGAGTTTTGAGCCAGGGCTTAAAGGATGGAATAAATTTGAATAAAGGAAGAAATGGTACTCTAAGCTGAGGGGCTGCAGGTGCAAAGGAGAGAAGAAGCACATGGGTCAGTTATGCATGGAATGAAAGTCTGGGTTGGTGAAATCCAGATGGAAAGTCAAATCTAGAAAATCAAATCTGGGAGGATTTGAATGCTGTAGGAAGGAAAATATCTTTTTTAAAAAAAGGTTTATTTATTTATGCATACAAGCTGGGGTATAGGGCAGAGGTGTGGGCAGTGAGATGATCCGCCAGAGACAGAATTGGGAGCAGAACAGGCAGACTGACTGAAATACACTGCTGAGGGGAGCAGCGGGCAAGATAGGAGAGGTCTGCTGTGCCGTGTGGGAAGCTCCCTGGCCAGGGATCGAACTTGTGCTGTAGTGGCTGCTGATAGCTTCATAGTGCTGTGACTCAGCCCCTCGCACCACCAGGGAGGCCCAGAAGGAAAATGTCTCAATAGGATTTTGAGTGGGGATAGAGAGTGGAGGCAGAAGAATATCTGGCATTTTAAAAAATATATTTATTTATTTATGCATACAAGCTGGGGTGTAGGGCAGAGGGGTGGGGCGGTGAGAGGATTCACCAGAGACAGAGTGGGGAGCAGAACAGGTGGATCTACTGAGATACACTGCTGAGGGGAGTAGCTGGTGAGGCAGGAGAGGTCCGCTGCACCATATGGGTATCAAACTCATGCTACGGTGGCTGCAGACAGCTTCATAGTGCTGAGACTTAACCCATTGCACCACCAGGGAGGCCCTTTCTGGCATTCTTAAAGTGATCTTTTTAGGAAGAAGGTTTCAATATTAGAATAGATTGGAACTAGCCATTTATTTATTTATTTATTTATTTTTAAAGATTTATTTATTTATACATACAAGCTGGGGTACAGACCAGAGGTGAGGGGCGGCGAGAGGGTTCACCAGAGACAGAGCGGGGAGCAGAACAGGCAGATCAGAAATACACTGCTGAGGGGAGCAGCGGGGTGAGGCAGGAGAGGTCTGCCGCACCATGTGGGATTCTCCCCACCCGGGCATCGAACTCGCATCGCTGCCGACAGCTCCACAGCACAGCGCTTAACTGCTGTGCCACCAGGGAGGCCTGGAACTAGCCATTTAAACTGGATTAAACCTGGGTTTGTAAGAGGGTGGTCCTTGGGAAAGGGGAGTGTCCCAGGTTCCCTGCTCCACTCAAGGGAGGGTGGAGCTGAGCAGGAGAGATAAGAAACTGGAGAAGAGAGAGAAAAAAAAAGAAGGAAGAAAGGAAGCAGGATGGAGAGTCAGAAGAGGTACAAGGAGCAGAGAGACATGTAAAGAAGCTGCACTGGCCTGGTCTGTTTGAAATAGATGTGGGTGAGAGACCCATGGGGAGGTGACAATGGCAGCGTTGATCTTGATTTTGATTTTGTTCTTTTCCTCCCAGAATTGTCTGGCTGTTTCTTTTTTTTTTTTTTAAAGATTTATTTATTTATACATACAAGGTGGGGTTCAGGCCAGAGGTGCGGGGCGGCAAGAGGGCCCACCAGAGACAGAGTGGGGCGCAGAACAGACAGATCAGAAATACACTGCTGAGGGGAGCAGCGGGGCGAGGCAGGAGAGGTCTGCTGCACCATGTGGGAATCTCCCTGGCGCTGTGGACAGCTCCATAGAGCAGCGCTCAACAGCGCTCAACCGCTGCGCCACCAGGGAGGCCCATTGGCTGGCTATTTCTGACCCTTTTTTATGGGTTCCTGCCGAGAGGTGTTTTACACTTGTGGCAGGCTTTCGGGCCCTGCTTTGGGCCAATTCCATTTGGGTGGACTTTTGCCCACAAGGTGATGGGTACCTTTGGGTGCTTAGTTTATAAACTATATTCTTTGTCTTTTCTGTATTATTACACTAGTTGTATTAAAGTTTCTTTTCACTAAAGGTCTTATATGTTTTGTCTTGTTGCGGCAGATGGCAGAACCTATTTAGAGTGGGCAGGTTTGGGGGTTCTGGGGTTGCCCCTCTTCCTGCCCTGTAATAGGTTGATACTGACCTAGAGTGGCAGGAGGGAAAATGGAAAAGAAGGAGGTGGATGTGAGAGATGCTTTGAAGGAAAAATAGAGACGCTTGACAATCGATTGGATTCAGAAAGAGAGGAAAGGAAAAAAGACCAGAATCTGGGATTTGTGTGGGTGGCCAGGAGAATAATGATGCCTTTAAGATCAGGAGCAAGACCAAACTGTGATTGCTTTGGTGACTGTTGTGTGGCCTTTCTCTGGGTGAGAGTAGGTAGAATGTGCAGAGCAGAGTAATGGAAGAAGCCAGAGGGTGAAAAGTTGGGGGTTTGGGGGGGAGAGAAAAAAGAGAATCAGAAGATCAAAGAAGCAAGAAAACCAAGGGAAGAGAGCACCAGGGTCAAATAATACAGAGATGGAGGAAGAATCACAACAGGAAAGATACTATTGGCTTTAAGAGAATCAATCTGCTCCCCGAAAGTAAATCACTTTGAACAGGGTTTCATCTCACAGAAAAAACCACCAAATGAACAAGATGAAGGATGGTGGGAAGACAGCAATGATTCTGTACCAACACAGCTAATATTTCCCGAGCATCTGTGCGCTCAGGCCCGGGTGGTGATTGAACTCTATCCTGTGGACAAGGCCAGTATTATCAATGTCTCCTTAGCGAGGGAGACTGAAGCTCAAAGAAATGAACTCTCCCAAGGCCACATAATGGAAGTAATAGAATTGGGATTTCAAAGCAGGACTGCATGTTCCTAAAGGGCCCCCCTTTTCACCTCACCCAGGGTCTGTGCCGGAGTGTGTGCCGATGGCACCGCAACAATAACATGGCTGTCTACCATTTAATGAGCTCTTCAGGGCACTCAGTACCCCTGCTCGGTTTAGGTATATTAATTTTTTGACACTCTCTGAAATAAATGTTATTAATCCTACTTTACAGATGGAGAAATTGAAGGTCTGTGAGGTTAAGTGACATGACCAAAGTTACATAGCTGGGTAGTGACTGAGCTCCATAGGAAGCTGTGGGCTTCTGTTGCCTCTTGAGAATTTCTCAAAAGAAATTTCTGGGACCCAACGGGACCAGCTCGTACTCCAAAGCTTTATATAAGTCATTAATTGTAGAAAGTCAGAATCGCATGCTTCTTGGGTCATTTTCAGGGACTTGAATGCTGGGCTTCTGGCAGTGGAGTCTGTATAGCCATCAGCATCACACAAGACTGCTCTGTTGCCTCACGATGCTTTGTCTTTCACATTCCTGCTTCACCCTAGGGGGTGAGGACAGTGTAAGGCTCTTGAACTGGCTTTTCATTAGGGATGGAGAAAGCAGGAGAGTTTGCCCACTGCCTAAATTGTCAGAAGTGTTCAGGGAGAATCAGGCACTTTTGGCCAGCCTGCCTCTCCCTGGCTGTTCCAGTGGCCGGCATAATTTTTCCCATCTGTGTAGGTCTTCAGGAAAAGGAGTGTTCCAGGTTCCCTGCCCCACCCAAGGAAGGGTAGAGCTGAGCGGGAGAGATAAGAAGCTGAAGAAGGAGAGGAAAAAAAAAAAGGAAGGAAGCAGGATGGAGAGCCAGAAGCACAAGGAACAGAGAGACGTGTGAAGAAGCTCTACTGGCCTGGACTGTTTGAAACAGATGTGGGCGAGAGACACGTGGGGAGGTGACAATGGCAACGTTGACAATGTCGATCTTGATTTTGCTCTTTTCCTCACAGACTTTTCTGACTGTTTCAGACCCTTTTCTATGGGTCCTTGCCGAAAGGTGTTTTAGACTCATGGCCTGCTTTGGGGCCTTGCTTTGGGCCAATCCCATTTGGGCCAGTCCCATTTGGGTGGACTTTTGCCCACGAGGTGATGGGTAACTTTGGGTGCTTAGTTTAGAAACTATATTCTTTGTCTTTTCTGTATTATTACACTAATTGTATTAAAGTTTCTTTTCTACTTAAGGTCTTACATGTTTTGTCCTAAAACAGGACAGCAGATACAGCAGATGGCAGAACCTATTTAGAACGGGCAGGTTTTGGGGCTTCTGGGGATGCCCCTCTCCCTGCCCTGTAACATCTGGACTCAGTGGGGAGAGGTGGACTGGGTCCATAGGGGAGTCTTCCTGTCGGTGGGGGTGGTGGCAGGGGGGGGGCGAGGCGGGGACAGGGGGTAGAGGAGAGCCTGAGAGACAAACTCTAATCCTCTCTCAGCAGTAGCCTTGGCAGTGACCTGGCCAAGACCTACAGTGCAGGCACCATCTCAATTACAGCAACCTGGGTGGGGAGGGGACCAGCATGGAGATTTTCCCGTGGGGTTCTAGGCTGAAATGAGCGTGAGCTGAACTGACTCGGTGATTGGTGGACCTGAGCAAGGAGGAGGGCATCTAACCAAGCTTCTCTTCCCCTCCCTCGTTAGTCAGAGGGCCGAAGGGAAATGTCAGCCTTCCTGATCTGAAATAATTTTGGCCCCCTGCTGTATAACTGAGTGATTCGCTCCACACACGGTCAGCAGATTTTTCTCAAGGTGAAAGCAATTAGGCCTCTGTCCCTCCTCCCCCAACTGCTAGAAAGAAAAGGAAGATAGAAGTCAAGGTCAGCCAGGGTGCCCTGGCTTGTTCTAGAAATTGACTCCCCTACCTGCTAACGCCTCTCACAGGTTGTCATGGTCTCAGGCATTCTGGGGTCCTTCAGGGCCGGGCCTAGGCAGTGAAGAAGGTAGGAGCTGATGCTTTTATACTTTTCTCCAGAATAAGAAAGAGGGCATCCTATTTCGCCCTGGGCAGGGAATTAGCAGGAACACCGTAAGCTGGGCCTGGGCAGCACTCACAGATAGGGCCAAGCTGCTCCTTCTTTTCTCTGGAAGAGACAAAATCAAATGGAAGGATGCGTTTATTTGGGTTGACAGCTATTGCAAGCACTTTGCTAGGAGAACCTAGTTCCTGTCTTGGAGCTGAGGAGAGCTTGGTGGGTGCTGGAGGTGGAAGGGTGGGGGAGGTAGAAGCAGGCAATTACAAAGGTACCAAATGTCACAACAGAAGTACGGATCTAATCTACAACTGGAGTCAGGAAAGATTGTTTGGAGGAAAAGATGTGAAAAAGGTAAAATCGTGTGTTAAATATATAAAGGTATGTAGCGGCAAGAAGACAACAGGAAGCATAGGTTCTCAATGGGCTACACAGATGGATCAAAAGGGAAGGAGTCTTGGAGCTCTCGGTGGCTTTTTAGACTTTTAATGGTCTCTTGTAGGGAGGCAACCAGGTGCAGGGCAGGCAATTGGGCCGGGGGGCTGGCAGGCTGGCAGGCCTCCCAGCCCCTGGTGAATCTTCACTCTTTCTGGGCTCTCTGGTGGCGTCCCATGGTCTCTGCTACACCCGGAACAGCCCTCTGCTCTAGGCTCTGTTCTCTGATGCTTCCCGCTGCCGGGTCTTCCTCTGCTTTTAAGTCCAGTCTCTGGCCCAGGTGCGCCCACTCACACAGGCCCACTCCCTACCCCAGGTGCCCGCCGTCAGGCATGCGTGTAGGCCTGCAGGGGTCCATCACTGAGGGGAAGGCAGAAAAACCTGACCATTCTCTCACTTACTCTACAAGGTAAAAAGGGTAAAAATGAAAAATAGAAGCTTCTGAATATCCCAAGCACCTGACCTTTCCTAGTGATTACAGCTGTAAGTATAGTGTTTGGTTTTCTAGGAATTTATTTGGTTATGTACTTTTTCAGGAATTTTCCAAATGTACCCGAGTATGAATACATATATATGTGACACTCCTTGTAAAAAATGAGATTGTATTATGCACTTATTCTACCTGGTATTCACCGCACCCCCGCCCCGCTTCATAATATATCCAGTCAGTAGAGGGAGTTTTGTCTCATTCTTTTTGAAGACTGTGTGTAGTATGAGGAAGTGATTTTTGAAAGGTAAAACCTTAAGGATGAGGGAGATTAGAAAGGCAAAGGGGTGATTCTCTAAGGAACTGAGTCTGGGAAAACAAAAACAGCGTAATCTCCCTAACTTTACCCCCAAACATCTCCCCTCCTCCAGTTTGCAGAGCCACCTCCCCACCCCCTGCTGCCACATTATTCCCACTCTAATTTGCAAAGCAATTCAGCTTCCTTTGTCTTGCTCCAGCCCTGGGGAGCTTCATTCTTCATGCCAAAGCAACTTATTAAACATTTTCCTAAACAAAAAGCCATCTCCCCAAGAAAAATCATACCACTCCCCTAACAGACAAAAGTAGCTGCAGGCAGTTGTGATTTTAAATAGCAATTAAGAAAAAAAAAATCTGTTACACACACAAGCACCTGGCAGTTCATAAATGGTGGTTGTTTGTTACTGTTATTATTTTACATGTATGGATGGATGATTTGGCTGGGCCAGGACCTGTCCTTCATCCTGGAGCACCCACCTCTTGCTTGGCAGCTTTTCAAGGGCTGGAATGGTGTTTTGTCTGTCTTTGTACCCCCTACCCCGCAGCACAAGTCCTGGCACAGAGCAGATGCTCAGGAAATGAGTGTTGAATTTAACGCTCAAGGGTGTGCTGAGCAGACACTGACTCATGGATGCAGTGGGCCTGCTGTGATCTGAACCCTAAATAGATGCTCTGGAACAATAGAAATAAAAATTAAAAAAAGACTGGCTCTGGGGGATTTCACAATCAAGCTGGGTCTCCAGCCTCTACAACAGATCATATCACAAACTATCAAATATTGAGGTCCCCGATCAGTGCTGTCTTTGGTTCTTTTATCTTTGGGGGAGGATGGAAAGCCCCTCCCCACACTACCATTTAGATATAAAATAGATACAGTGATGTGCACAGAGCTTAAGTCAACTGGATGAATTTTTATACATGTATATCCTTGTACCTTTATAACCATCACGGAGATCAAGATACAGAAACTTTTCAGCATCCAGCAAGCTCCTTGGCCCTTGGCCTCTTTTCAGATATACTCCCTCCCATAATACAAACCACTTTTTCTGATCTCAGTCACCATCTCTGTCACCAACTAGTTACACCTGTTTTAGAGGTTTTTATCAGTGGCATCACACAATATGTTTTCTTTCAGGTCTGCCGTCTTTCACTGTGCATAATTCATGTGTGTCTGTACTTATTTCCGTGTGTGTGTGTGTGTGTGTGTTGTAGTCTTGTGTTGAATGAACGTGTAACAATAGACATTTGGTGTGTTTCTGTCACCTCACAGGGCAGCAACGTTGGAAGCGGCACAGGAAGGAGAAAAAATGACTCAAGAGTCCAAGTAGTGGGGGCCTCCCCGGTGGCGCAGTGGTTGAGCGCTGCTCTGTGGAGCTGTCGGCAGCGGCTACGCCAGTTCGACGCCCATCCGGGGAGAATCCCACATGGCGCGGCAGACCTCTCCTGCCGCGCCCGCTGCTCCCCTCAGCAGTGTACTTCTTATCTGCCTGTTCTGCTCCCCTCTCTGGCTCTGGTGAGCCCTCTCGCTGCCCCATGCCTCTGGCCTGTACCCCAGCTTGTATGTATAAATAAAAAAAAAAAAAAATAAATCTTAAAAAAAAAAAAAGAGTCCAAGTAGTGAGAGAATGAGAGAGGGTCACCTAGAGAGACCACCCCTCTGGAGATGCAGCCTCAAGGCTCACATCTCTGCAGAAATGGCCACCTTCCCCAGGCCCAGTCTGCACTTTTATTAGAAGGGGTTAGATTCAGGGAAGGTGGGCAGTAGGGAGGAAGGTGCCAGGTGGGGATGCGGATTGGGGATGCATCATAGTCTCACACCAACTAGGGGGGGAGTAAATCCAGGGCAGTTGCCCTGGGGGCACCACAGCTGTTACTGCTCCAAGCATCCTATCTCTAATTCTATTTACACTTAACTTTCTATAAAAGTGATCAGGCTGGTTATGCTAATCTGGCCATAATGTCTCCTGCTGTTTTCAGCAGATACCCTCAAACTGAGACTTTTGTCCCAGAATCCCCCTGCCTGACTTCATATTCTAGCTTCACCCAGGACTTGGCACCAAACTATATCCCAGGAACAAAGGGTGGAGGCTGGGGATCCCACAGTTCTGGCACTTATGAACACTGCTGTTATGAATACTCTTACATATCTCTTCATGGACTTAGTACTTATTTCACTTGGCTGTATATATGCGACTAGAACTGCCAGGTGCATAAAGATACATGGTGAGCTTTAGTAAATACTTCCAGTTTTCCCAAATGGTGGGCCAATTCTCTTGCCTATCAGTGGTGTGAAGGAGTTCCAGTTGTTCTATATCCTTATAGCATCTGATGTTAATCCTTTTAATTTCAGTCATTCTGGTGGCTATGTAATGCTATTTCGTTGTTTTTATGTCTTTACCCTAATAAGTAAAGATACTGTTTTCATATGTTTATTTCACATGCTTAATGGCCTTTTCATATGCCTGTTGGCTATTTGGATGTCCTTTTAGAAAAGTCTGTTCAACCTTGAATATCTCAAGTGTGTCACATCCACACTTTAGTGGTCACACTTTAGTGACCATCTCGGTGCAGACACCCCATTCCTGAGCTCCAATTCCATGTCCTGGCTGGCTCTTTATTAACTCTAGCAGGATGCTCCATGTGCTTCTGGGATCCATATCCTGGAATGAAATCTTTTTTTTTTTTTAAAGATTTATTTATTTATGCACACAAGAACTGGGGTATAGGCCTAGGTATGTGTGGGGAGCGTGAGAGGATTCACCAGAGACAGAGTGGGGAGGGAACAGGCAGAGTGACTGAAGTACACTGCTGAGGGGAGCAGAGAGTGAGACAGGAGAGGTCTGCTGTGCCATATGTCTTAGCTCCCCGGCCAGGACTGAACTGGTGCTGCAGTGACTGCAGATAGCTTCATAGTGCTGAGACTTAACCCTTTTCATCACCAGGGCAGCCCAGGAGTGAAATCTTGATCTCCTCTTCAGTTCTTTTTTTTTTTTTTTTTCAAAGATTTATTTATTTATGCATACAAGCTGGGGTGTAGGTCAGAGGTGTGGGGTGGTAAGAGGATTCACCAGACAGAGTGGGGAGCAGAAGAGGCAGATTGACTGAAGTACACTGCTGAGGGGAGCAGCAGGCGAGGCAGGAGAGGTCTGCTGCGCCATGTGGGAATCTCCCTGGCTAGGTATTGAACTCGTGCTGCAGTGGCTGCTGATCGCTTCGTCATGCTGTGCTTAACCCATTGAGCCACCAGGGAGGCCCTCCTCTTCAGTTCTGAACCCACACTCCTTTCTGCTCAGCCCACTCCATGATCTGACCCATCACTTTCATTATCATTGTCTCTGATAATTAATATTCAGGCCACAGTCTCATATATCTCAAGAAATTTGCATGACCTGTTTCCTTTCCCTGAAATCTCTTCCTTAAGTCTCAGTTGGCAAGGCACTTCCTCTGGGCTCGGGGTTTCCTGTGCTCTCCTTGAGAGCTCGTTTGTTCCATCATGTCATTTTTTTTTTTTAAGATTGATTTTATTTATACATACAAGCTGGGGTACAGGCCAGAGGCGTGGGGCAGTGAGAGGGTTCACCGGAGACAGACTAGGGAACAGAACAGGCAGATCAGAGATACACTGCTGAGGGGAGCAGCGGGCGAGGCAGGAGAGGTCTGCCCACCATGTGGAATTCTCCCCGGCCAGGCGTCAAACTCGCATCGCGCGACAGCTCCACAGCGCAGCGCTTAACCGCTGCGCCACTGGGGAGGCCCCCATCATGTCATTTTTCATACTTGTGTTGTAATTACCTGGATGCCTGGATTAGACATCTGTTGCTTTTGCCTACTCAGCATTCATTTCCTGCTTCTCAGTTGGTGCTCCAGTTTCCAGTAGGAACCATCCCTCTGTTCTCAATTCTCTTGGTCTGAGTGTGGCTGTACAGAAAGATGGGCTTCTTAGCACCCTGGCTAGTCAGTATATTACATCCGTAAGCCCCATAAGTGGGTGAATAGTAAACATAGAATTGAGGTAGTTGAGCAGAGTCAATCTTCCGTTTTTACTGGAACTGGTAAAGAAGCAATCATTTTTGGAGGAATTTACTAAGATAAAAGCCAGGAGCCAGTGGCAGCCATTGGGTTACCACAAGGAGAAGGCTGCCCAAGAATGGAGGAAACCCAGAAGAGAGCAGGGCTCAGATTTGAAGGCACAGAGTACTACTGACTCTGGATCAACCAGCCTGAAGCCCATCCTGCCAGTCAACCTGTCAGTCAAGTAAGCCATTAAATTCCCCTTTGCTTAAGCCAATTTGAATGGGTTTCAGGTCCTTGCAACCCAAATGTGCTGACTAATACACTCCCCTCTAGACTGAAATAGAAATTCAGCAAATAGGGGTTGAAGGAAGGACAGAGGAAAGGGCTCCTCCTCAGCACTTGGCTGGGCCCTTCCTCCTGCCTTCCCAGCCAGCTGAGGCTCCACACTGCTCTTCCCAAGTCTCCACCCCTGGTGGTCCCAGGCTAGCCACTCATTTTTGGCAGAGAATCTCCACTCTCTGACTCTTCTTCAATGTGTATGCCTGCCCCACCAGAGATTGATGGCTGTTCCTCAGTTGTCTGCTTTCTAGATTTTTCTTTGGTGGTCAATTCATCCAAACAGCCACACATTCTTGATGGGGTATCTCTTTTCCACATTCCTGGAGCACATAGTTTCTACAAAAAAACACTCCTCTACAACCCTTTCTGCATTTTTAGATTTTCGATTGGTTTCCTGTTTATTTTTACCATGCCTTATTATCAAAGTGCAGAGTAACATTTGTTAAAGTCACAAGTCTGGAGGCTGACTCAAGGGCCTGATCCCAGCTCTACCACTTCCCAGCTGTGTGACTTTGAGGAAGTTATTTAACCTCTCTGCTTTAGTTTCTTATCTTAAAAATTGAGATTATATTAGAACTCACAATATAGTCTTGTGAGAATTAAATAGATTAGTTAATATAAAAATGATTCATTTACCCTGGTGAGTGTGGGGGGGAGGGAGTTGAGGGAGGGAATACCACATGGGACATTTCACAAAAGAAATGAAAATAAGGCCAGGTTTCCAAGTGACTAAAGGTGACTTTGATGGCGGTGGGAAATGCAGCAGGCTAATAGCCCAGTGTTTTACCAGTAAATTTATGTGAGTTCTTTTACGTCTTCAATGTTATCTTTAACGTGATTTTAATCTCACAGTTTTCCATCTCATTTTTTTTTAAAGTAGTTTCTTTGAATTTCTTTTTTTTTTTTTAAAGATTATTTATTTATACATACGAGCTGGGGTACAGGCCAGAGGCAGGGGTCGGCGAGAGGGTTCACCAGAGACAGAGCGGGGAGCAGAACAGGCAGATCAGAGATACACTGCTGAGGGGAGCAGCGGGCAAGGCAGGAGAGGTCTGCCGTACCATGTGGGATTCTCCCCAGCCAGGCATCGAACTCTCATCGCGTGCTGCCGACAGCTCCACAGCGCAGCGCTCAACCGCTGCACCACCAGGGAGGCCCCATGTTTGTTTTTTTTAAAGATTTATTTATTTATGCATACAAGCTGGGGTGTAGGCCAGAGATGTGGAGTGGTGAGAGGATTCACCAGAGACAGATTGGGAAGCAGAACAGGCAGATAAACTGAAGTACACTGCTGAGGGGAGCAGCAGGCGAGGCAGGAGAGGTCTGCTGCGCCATGTGGGAAGCTCCCTGGCTGGCTATCGAACTTGTGCTGTAGTGGCTCTGGATAACTTCGTAGTGCTGAGACTTAACCCGTTGCACCACCAGGGAGGCCCCTGTTGTTTCCTTTTTAACAGGACTGCATGAGATGGTTTCCCCCAGGCAGTGAGCCCTGTGATGGGCACACAGCAAGCACGCAGTAAGTGTGGGTTGCTGTTACTCATTATTTTACATGCAGAAGTTCTGCTAATAACCTTCCTAATGGCAGGAGCGTGTAGAGTCATGCAGTTAAAGAGGAACGCTCTCTGAGGAGATTCGAAGGTCGAAACTGGATGTGAAAGGTGGGGAGGAAGCCATTTGGCAAAGGAGACTAGGGAGAGTGTTTGGGGAAGGAAGAAAGGGAACAGGTGTCTGTGTGACCAAAGTGAGATACTTGGATGCGGCTCAGTCCTGTCCTCAGGGCACCGTTGGGTTCCTGCCAGTAGCGGGGAATCCCAGAAGCTTCTTGGCTGGGCTGCAGAAGTAAACAGACATCTCCTATGGAGAGAAAGGGAGGTCACAGAACTACTGTCTGGTGGTGCCAGATTGGGGCCACGCAGACAGAATTCTAGGGGGGCAAAGGAGCTGACAGGGAGCGGGTGAGAGGGTCAGCCCAGGACTTCTTGACCATGTGGGCATCTGGGCTGAAAGATTCTTTCTCTTTGTAAAGTTAGCAGGGTTGGTTTAGGACTTTTTTTTTTTTAAGATCTATTTATTTATGCACATAAGAACTGGGGTGTAGGCCAGAGTTGTGGGGTGGTGAGAGGATTCATCAGAGACAGAGTGGGGAGTAGAACAGGCGGATCTACTGAAGCACACTGCTGAGGTGAGCAGGGGGTGAGGCAGGAGACGTCTGCTGTGCCATGTGGGAAGCTCCCTGGCTGGGGATAGCTTCACAGTGCTGAGACTTAACCTGTTGCGCCACCAGGGAGGCCTTGGTTCAGGACTTCTTCCCAAATGCTCAGGGTCCCTATCTCCTATGTGCAAACCCATCCTATGAGTTCTTTTTTTTTTTTTTAAGATTTTTTTTTTTTTATTTATACATCCAAGCTGGGGTACAGGCCAGAGTCGTGGGGCGACGAGAGGGTTCACCAGAGACAGAGTAGAGAGCAGAACAGGCAGATCAGAAATACACTACTGAGGGGAGCAGCGAGCGAGGCAGGAGAGGCCTGCCGGGCCATGTGGGACTCTCCCTGGCCGGGCGTCAAACTCGCGTCGCCGCTGCCAACAGCTCCACAGCGCAGCGCTTAACCGCTGCGCCACTGGGGAGGCCCCCATCCTATGAGTTCTTCCATAGGCTTTCCAGAAGGTTTTCATAGGACTGTGGGCAAGACAACCAGACCAGTCTGTGCTGTCTTTTTTTTTTTTTTTTTTAAAGATTTATTTATTTATACATACAAGCTGGGGTACAAGCCAGGGGTGTGGGGCGGCGAGAGGGTTCACCAGAGACAGAGTGGGGAGCAGAACAGGCAGATCAGAAATACACTGCTGAGGGGAGCAGCGGGTGAGGCAGGAGAGGTCTGCTGCACCATGTGGGATTCTCCCCAGCCGGGCGTCGAACTCGCTTCTCCGCTGCCGACAGCTCCACAGCGCAGCGCTTAACCGCTGCGCCACCAGGGAGGCCCTGTGCTGTCTTCTTGTTGGAACAGCTATCTCTTGTCTGTCCTTGCAGATCCACACTTCACTCTGTTCTGGGTCTGACTTGTTTGGACATGTCAGGTGGCTTTTTTTTAAAAAAGATTTATTTATTCATGCATACAAGCTGGGGTACAGGCCAGAGGCATGGGGCGGCGAGAAGGTTCACCAGAGACATAGTGGGGAGCAGAACAGGCAGATAGACCAAAGTACACTGCTGAGGGGAGCAGCGGGTGAGACAGCAGAGGCCTGCCCCGCCACGTGGGAATCTCCCCAGCCGGGTGTCAAACTCTCGTCGCCGCTGCCGACAGCTCCACAGCGCAGTGCCTAACCACTGCGCCACCAGGGAGGCCCTCAGGTGGCTTTTTTCTCTTCTGGCCTCTAGCTGGGCTCAGCCAATGGGGGGGGAGGGTGGAGATAGAGTCAGAGACAGAAGTGGGGTAGGGGCTTATTCCCCCGACTCTCTACACAGGCCGCACTGTGTATTCATTGACAATCACTGCTCTTCTTTTTTTTTTTTTAAAGATTTATTTTTTATTTATACATACAAGCTGGGGTACAGACCAGAGGCGTGGGGCGGCGAGAGGGTTCACCAGGGACAGAGTGGGGAGCAGAACAGGCAGATCAGAAATACACTGCTGAGGGGAGCAGCAGGCAAGGCAGGAGAGGTCTGCCGCGCCATGTGGGATTCTCCCCTGCTGGGCCGCTGCCAACAGCTCCACAGCGCAGCGCTTAACCGCTGCACCACCGGGGAGGCCCTCACTGCTCTTCTTAAGCAGGCCTGTTCTCCAAAACTCCCTACCTCACAGTTCAGGTCACTATCAATCTGTCCCTTCAGGTTTACAGGTGGTGACAGCTCCTCAGTTGTCATTCAGTTGTTCCCAGTCACCACGTCATCCCTTGTGGTTCTCTTGCACTGCCTATACTGTTGTAAATAAACCCTCTTAAATTATTCTAATTTGAGCGTGCCATCTGTTTTCAGCTGGGATCCGGAGTGCTATGTTTGCCAAATAAGGATTCTTTTGGTTTCTTAAAGGGAGTGAGGGGAGAGAGAGAGAACACTACTGTCTCATTATTGCCTGGTATACCAGAAGCTTGAAGTATAGGCTTAAGATAGATCTATTCAAGCATTTAAACACGAGCTCAAAGTTTTTAGGTTCCAGTCTTTTTCCATAGAGACTCCCAATAGAATTCTTTGGCTTTGCACTTAGGCACTCTCTCTATCTCACACTATCCTTATATCCTTCCAATGTCAAGTCCAAAGATAGGCTCATCTCTTTTCCAAGGTATTCAGCAAAGTTAACTGTGACCAAGTTATGGTGACTGGTCACAGGGCTACTCTCAAGCCCATCCCTGTGACCAGAGGGATGGAATAAGCAATTAACCAGAACTGGGTCACATATTCTCCCCTAGAGCTTGAAATAGAGGTGTCAACCCCACCCAGGTCACATGGTCTGAGAGTGGGGGAGGGTGAAGGTACTGTAGCCAGAGAGGAGGCATGGATGCTGAGGAGGGTGGGCCCCCAAGTGCGTTCAGTCTGGCTGTGTGAACTTGGCTGAGTGATCGAACCGCTGAAACTTGTGTGTCCTCCCCTCCAAGATACTGTGAATAGCTAATAGTTATTGGGCAATTACCAAGTGCCAGGCCTCACACAAAGGGTTTTAGTTGAATCTTTGTTTGACAGGTACCATTATTTCTCCACGTTACAGATGAGCAAACCAAGACTCAAAGAGGAAATGAGGTTTCCTAGGGTCACAAAAACAGAGATGTGGCAGAGCTGGGATTTGAACCCATATCCTTATCAAAATGCCTCTCAGTTTGGAGCACAGCTTATAGACTTGTGAGGATTGTGAGATATAATAAAAAGACTACAGCCCACTTTTTTTTTTAAAAAAGATTTATTTATGTACGCATACAAGAGCTGGGGTGTAGGCCAGAGATGCGGGGATAAAAGGATTCACCAGAGACAGAGTGGGGAGCAGAACAGGCAGATTGACTGAAATACACTGCTAAGGGGAGCAGCGAGTAAGGCAGGAGAAGTCTGCTGTGCCATGTGGGAAGCTCCCTCGCTGGGGATCAAACTCGTGCTGCAGTGGCTGCAGATAGCTTCATAGTGCTAAGACTTAACCCCTTGAGCCACCAGGAAGGCCCATTTGGAGCATCTTTTTCTGTGTTTATTGGCACATTTGCTATTTTCCTTAGGGAAATGTCTTTTCAAATTCCTTGCCTATTTTAAAATTGAGCTATTTGTCTTTTTATTATTGAGTTGTAAGGTACAAATCACTTACCTACTATATGATTTGCAAATATTTTCTCTTATTCTGTGGATTGTCTTTTCACTATTAAGAGGTGGTTTCTTTTGAAACACAAATGTTGTCACTGTTTACAAAGTCCAATTTATTTTTCCTTTGTTGCTTATCCTTTTGGTATCATAGCTAAGAAACTGCTGCTGAATTCAATGTCATGAAGATTTACTCCTATATTTTCTTTTAAGAGCTTTATGGGTTTAGAGCTTACACTTACGTCTATGATACATTTTGAATTAAATTGTTTATATGGTGTAAGGAGGAGTTCAACTTCGTTCTTTTATATGTGGATATTCAGTTGTGGTCTCCACATTCTTGTCTAAAATTAATTGACCATTTATTTGTATTCCATTAATCTATGTGTTTATTTTTATGCCAGAACTACACATTGATCATTTTGGCTATGCATTTTTTTTTTTAAGATTTATTTGGCAGTTTTGTGTCCCTTGTAATTTAATGAAAGTACATATGAATTCATATGAATTTTAGGACCAGCCTGTGAGATTATACAAAAAATTGATGCCGATAAGCATTGCACTGAAAGTATAGATCACTTTGGGGACCACTGCCATCTTATGCCCTGGAATGCCATCTGTTCAGTCCAACGCATGAACATGAGATATCTTTTCATTTATTTAAGTCTTCTTTTATTCTTTTTTAAAAAAAGATTTATTTATTTATGCATACAAGCTGGGGTACAGGCTAGAGGCGTGGGGCGGCAAGAGGGTTCTCCAGCAGCAGAGTGGGGAGCAGAACAGGCAGATGGACAGAAATACACTGCTGAGGGGAGCAGTGGGCGAGGCAGGAGAGGTCTGCCGCACCATGTGGGAATCTCCCCAGCTGGGTGTCGAACTCATGTCTTCACTGCCGACAGCTCCACAGTGCAGCGCTTAACCACTGCGCCACCAGGGAGGCCCTTCTTTTATTCTTTTTAACTATGTTTTGTTGTTTTCATGTGTAAGTCTTGTACTTTCATTAAATGTATTCCTAAGTACATTATTCTTTTTGGTGGTGTCATAAATGAAATTCTTTTCTCAGGGGCCTCCCTGGTAGCACAGGGACTAAAATCTCAGCGCTATCAAACTATTGCCAGCCACTGCAGCAAGAGTTCAATCCCCAACCAGTGAGCTGACCCACATGGCACAGCAGACCTCTCCTGTCACTTCCCCTGCTCCTCTCAGCAGTGTATTTTCGCACATCTGCCTGTTCTGTTCTCCACTCTTTCTTTGGTGAATCCTCTCACCTCCTACATCTTTGGCCTACACCCCAGTTCTTCTTTGCATAAATAAATAAAAGTAAATTTTTTTTAAAGATTTATTTTTTATTTATACATACAAGTTGGGGTACAGGCCAGAGGCGTGGGGCGTCGAGAGGGTTCACCAGAGACAGAGTGGGGAGCAGAACAGGCAGATCAGAAACACACTGCTGAGGGGAGCAGCCGGCGAGGCAGGAGAGGTCTGCCGCGCCATGTGGGATTCTCCCTGGCTGGGCCTCAAACTCGCATCGTGTGCTGCCGACAGCTCCACAGCGCAGCGCACAGCCGCTACGCCACCAGGGAGGCCCCTAAATAAAAGTAAATCTTAAAGAAAAGAAATTCTTTTCTCAATTTTTTTCACATTATTCATTGCTAGTTATTATGAGACAAATTTTTGTGTTCATCTCATGGTGAAGGTCTAACCTCCGGTATAATGGCATTATTAGATGGAGCCTTTGGGAGGTGGTTAGGTTCTGAGCGTAGAGCCCTCAGGAATGGGAATAGAGCTCTTATAAAAGAGATCCCATAGAAAACAGCATCTGTACCCTGGAAGAGGACCCTCCCCAGAACCTAACCATACTGACCCCTGATCTCAGACCTCCAGCACTCTGAGAAATAAATTTCTGTTGTTTCTAAGTCACCCTAATCTATGGTATTTTATTATGGCACCCTGAAAGGACTAAGAAGAAATTTGACTGATTTTATTGATCTTGTATCCTGCTGAACTAATTTATCAGTTCTGATCTGTGTGTGTGTGTGTGTGTGTGTATATGTGTGCGTGTGTGTGTGTGGTCTATGATCATATGCTCATGTGATATGCAAGAAGAGATAGTCTAATATCTTACTTTCCAATCTGCATGCCAGAATCCCCAACTCCTATTCTGTCTTTCATTCTTCTCATACATAGCCTTTAGGCTAATCTTCCTAGTGTTTTGCTTTTAGCCTGAAGCAGAAATTTAGAGACCTATGTTCTAAGCAATGTTTTTTTTTTTTTTTAAGATTTATTTATTTATACATACAGGCTGGGGTGTAGGCCAGAGGTGTGAGGGGGTGAGAGGATTCACCAGAGACAGTGGGGAGCAGAACAGGAAGATCTACTAAAGTACACTGTTGAGGGGAGCAGTGGGTGAGGCAGGAGAGGTCTGCTGCACCATGTGGGAAGCACCCTGGTCCAGGATTGAGCTGCTGTGGCTGCGGATCGCTTCATAAGGTGAAGCTCAACCCCATGCACCACCAGGGAGGCCCTCTTCTACCATTTTGAACTCCAAGCTTGACCATCAGTGCTCTTTACAGGACAGGAAAGCACTCCACCCCTTGGTCTAGCATTTGGAGTAGAGTTCCTAGGAGACTCTGGCTTGGAGTGGACACACTGTCCAGATGGGTTTCCAGTAGTTAGTCCCAATCAGGCTAAGACCAGGTGATGATCTGTTTGGGGCAGGGTGTGGAGATAATGATGCTGGTGAGTAGCACACAGACCACTGCAAGGGTAGCCAAAAGTCATGCCTTTGGGGGATGACCTTGGAGGACTGGGTGCTCTGGGTGCGCTGCTTAGCAACAAGAAGGTCTGACCTGTTTTGACCAGAAGAGGGCAGTAGTGAGCTGCCTAACATTTCTGCCTGGCTCTGGAAGGCTCTTCTGCTGGTACAGGAACTGCTTCTGTCTAAAGCAGCTGCACTGGGGGACTGGGCAATCCAGTAAACCTCCTTATTCCTGAAGAAGGAAGATCTATTAGAAAAAATCTGGTAAAACATGAGTTAAGGGTCATATAGGAGAAAATAAAATCAAGGTAACCTTTTCCCCCATGATAGTAACTATCTTCTCTCATAAATGTAATGCACACATATTATAAAGACTTCAAACAGTGCATAAAAGCACAAAGAAGAAAAGAAAAACTGCTTGAAATTCCATGACCTGAAATAACCACTGTTCATTTTTTCTAAACTGTTTTTTTTTTTAACACTTGGGAAATAATGTGGACATCTGTCCTTGTTATTACCTTTAATGTTAGAGGCCTCGGGACTTGTACTTACATAAATGCTTTTTGCCATTTTCGCCCAAAAGCAGAGAAGATGAATGAATGCTTTGGGGCACGAGTGGCAGGCGGCACGATGTGTGTGGTGCCACAGTGCCAGAGAGGGGAGAAATGACGTTGAAATATTGGGTTCATGACTTAAAATTCAGACAGATTTGGGCCTCCCTGGTGGCGCAGCAGTTAAGCGCTGGGCCGTGGAGCTGTCGGCAGCGGCCATGTGAGTTCGACGCCCGGCCAGGGAGATTCTCACATGGCGCGGCAGACCCCTCCTGCCTAGCCTACTGCTTCCCTCAGCAGTGTGTTTTCGTCTATCTGCTGTTCTGCTCCCCGCTCTGTCTCTGGTGAACCTTCTTGCCTCCCTGTGCCTCTGGCCTATACCCCAGCTTGTATACATAAATAAATAAAAATCTTAAAAAAAAAATTTCAGACAGATTTCACATGATCCCCCTAACATTTTGCTTTGTACCCCATGTTTATTCTTATTTTAAAATATTGTGTCTTTTCTCCTCGAAATCTTCATAATGTTCTTTTGTATGCTTGCACCATCATCTATTAAGCAAAACACAATGTTGGGCGTTTAAGTCATTTTCAGTTTTTCTCTAATATAAACACTACCGCAATGAGCATCCTCATGCATATGTATTTACTCTTGTCTGATTGTATCGTTAGAAGAGAGTTCCAGAATGGGCACTTTAAAAAATATATTCCTTTCCTCAATATTTTGGAAAAATTGGTACAAATGAGGTGAAAAGGGTGCTGAGAGGGAGAAGGGGAGCCCCTTTAAGATTCCTTTCTGGGTCCTCCCCGGCCCCAAATACCTCTTTACGCTGATCACTACCTTCCTGGTGCCCAGCCTCGGGCTCAGCTATTTTTTCCACCTGGTCTCATTCAATTTTCATGTCAGCTTGGTACAGTGGGAATTATTATTCCCATTTTACAGAGGAGGAGGCCACATCAGTGAGTCCAGGTGCTTTCGCCAAGGTTATGTGACTCATGTTTGGAGGTGTGGGGGAATCTCAATTCAGGGAGCCAGGGTCTTTATCAGCCTAATGAACAAGATTCCTTGGCTGTAGACTTGTCCTAGGATGGCGGCCTAAAACCCTTTTAGTTATAAGTAAAAAACAAAATGAAACAAAACCTCCCAAAACATTAGAGCTATTTTAAGTTTTTTTTTTTTTTTTTTTTTTAAGGGAAGGGTGATGGTAAGGGAGAGAATTATATGAACACAGAGAAATCTCAAGGAACCCAAGAGGAAAAGTAATTAGTCTCATGAGGGATGAGAAAGCAGCGCTCTCTCTTTCTCTATGTCTTCTCTCTTGTTTTTTCTCTCCCTCTCTGGGAAATCACGGGCTCTGGCCTCTGCTTTCATGTGTGCATCAACCTCATTCTTCTACAGCAGATCAGCTTCTCTGCTCTCCATGAATGTGACCTTCTCCCAGCTCCCAGTGTTGCACTCCCTGGTTTAAGCACATAGCCCAGATGGAACTAGAATCTCTCCGTCCTAAACCCAAACCTCCAGGAGAGAGAATCTGATCTGAAAAAGCCGCAATACATGTCTACTTCTGGCCCAACCCATTGGGCCAGGGGGCTTTGGGGCCAGGGTTTGGTAGCACAAGCCTGGCCCTTAGTCCAGCCTGTGGGTAATGGGAATTCTGAAAGGAGATCATGTGGGCTGGGCAGATTCCCATAAAGGTGTAGGTCCCCCATCTACTATAAGCCCCTACCTGTGACATTCAAATGGTATTCAGTACTCTTGCATGGGAGTGGCAGAGACCCAACTCAAGATGACTTCAAAAGAAATGGGAATTGCCCTTAACAGAATCGTCCAGGGCTTGGCTTTAGGTACTGCTAGATTCCCCTGCTCAAAAACCATTGTCAAGAACTAATCTCTCTTCATTTCTGAGTTAGATCTTTCTCTGTGTTTGCTTCATACCTAGGTAGACTTTCTCCTCGGGATGGT
This sequence comes from Scalopus aquaticus, assembly GCA_004024925.1. NCBI lineage: Eukaryota > Metazoa > Chordata > Mammalia > Eulipotyphla > Talpidae > Scalopus > Scalopus aquaticus. Next base: position 1,241 of record PVIJ01005759.1, on the reverse strand, counting down.
AATATGGCCACTGGCAGATCCAGGCTCTTGATTTCATGACTCAGCTTGCTCTGTGGAAAGCAAATGTCTCCTTTCCCATGTGTCAGTTCTGATTGGCTATGTTTGAGTTATAAGGCCATCCTGAACAAATCACTGGGGCCAGGGGATAGCTGTCTCTGATTGGCTGGCCTTGCTAGGTTCACATCATTATTCCTAAAGCTGAGGTGGGTCAGTCAGATTGAGTGGGGAAAGGAAAAATGGGGTGCTATTACCAGAGATTTGCACCAACACACTCCTAGGATATGTTAAGGAATCCTGGTGGGGGACAAGGAGAGGCCTTTCATCAGTAGGTGTGTATTGAGGGCTCCTTATGTACTCAGCACCAGAGAGGCTCAGGGGGCTGCAGCAGTGAACGAGATACACAAGGTCCATATTCTCATGGAGCTTTAAATTCCAAGTAATGAACTAACAAATGTTTCTTGAGCACCTACTATGTACAAAACACTACATTCCAATTCTACTTCCTTTCCTCTTCCCCTCTCTTCTCATACCAAGACAGTAGGTGGCCTTTCCCTCTAGTTTACAATATATCAAGGGGGTACACAGTGATAAGTAATAGCAGCAATGGTAAATGCCCAGAGAGTTACACAAATAGGAACGTGCTCTGAGAGGGTGGGGCCAAGGAGGAAGATGTCCAGCACTGCTGGCAGTGATAATAGCAATGACCACATTCAACCGGGTGCCAGCACTGTGCAGAGCTTCTGAGCAGTATCTCCTTTAATCCTAATGGCAATCCTATGAAGAAAGGACTTTGTTTTACAGAGGAAGGAACTGAGAGGCTCACAAAGGTGAAATGACTTGCTTAAGAGCACACAATTAGAGGCTCACAGAGTCAGCACTTAAACCCAGGTCTGTCTGACTCCAGAACGTACAACTCTATCACTGGAAAGGAGGGCAGGCAACGGGCATGAGGTCTACTTGGGGAGCAAGAAATCAGCAGGAGGGCCTTCCCGGTGGCGCAGAGGTTAAGCGCTGCGCTGTGGAGCTGTCGGCAGCGGCGACGCGAGTTCGATGCCCGGCCAGGGAGAATCCCACATGGTGTGGCAGACCTCCCCTGCCTCGCCCACTGCTCCCCTCAGCAGTGTATTTCTGATCTGCCTGTTCTGCTACCCACTCTGTGTCTGGTGAGCCCTCTCGCCGCCCCACACCTCTGGCCTGTACCCCAGCTTGTATGTATAAATAAAAAATAAATCTTAAAAAAA